>PJEM01001246.1:0-54728 GCA_004023845.1 Helogale parvula | reverse complement strand
TCATGGAAAGAGCCTAAATGTCCATCACCTGATGAATGGATCAAGAAGATGTGAGATATATATATATATATACACAATGGAGTATTACATGGCAATGAGAACGAATGAAATATGGCCATTTGTAGCAAAGTGGATGGACCTTGAGGGTGTCATGCTAAGTGAAATAAGTCAGGCAGAGAAGGACAGATACCATATGTTTGCACTCATAGTTCTAACAGGAGAACAGGAGAAACCTAATGGAGGACCAGGGGGAGGGGAAGAGGGAAAGAGAGTTGGGGAGAGAGAGGGACACAAAACTTGAGAGACTATTGAATACTGAAAATGAACTGAGGTTGAAGGGAAAGGGGGAGGAGGGAAAAGAAGTGGTGAGGGCACTTGTGGGGAAGAGCACTGGGTGTTGTATGGAAATCAATTTGACAATAAACTATTAAAAAAATAATGTTGGTCTATTACAATAACCGTATGCTCTTTCAACTAAAAATATTTATGGAGCATTAAATCTATGTTTGAAACAGTACCAGAGGACTGTGGGGATGGAAAGATAAGTGTCACATGATCCTTTTCTTCTAGTTGTTTGCTATGGCATAGAGAGCTAAGACAAGTAAGCAGATGTCAGGAATGAAAAGCAGAATGTGATGTACCATGCATGAGGTATTCTACAAAGTTTTGTGGCAAAGAGAATGAAAAGAAGGAGGAAGATAAAAGCTACACACTTATTCTGCTATATAATGTTTTTTTGGAGGATTTTTCTACTCTTCCAAGCCGAAATAGAAAGTTAGTTAGCAAAGAGGCTGTATTTAACATTAATTTGAGGAATAAATTAAAGCACAGATAAACTTCCAGCAATATGAAAAGTGTTTCCACATCATTAGCCTGTGCCCTCTTGCAGCTGTCACACATAAAAGCATTCTTAAGATTATTTAATAAAAGATTATGTTTTCTAAGTTAGGTGAATTGTAAATGGGGTTGAAACTATAGTTAGATGTTTACACTTCATTATTTAGACGTGGACAAAGAGAACCAAAATAGACTGTGTATATAGGTCATAAAGTATATTTTACAGAGGCAAAAACCTTTGCTAAGATTCAGAACTACTGACACCACTTTGCAATATTTTTGCTAAATGCATGAAAGAAGAAAAATCTGCATTTTGAATGATCTCCATGACATAAGAACATATTGTTAAATTTGAAAACAACATTGTGGTAAAAAAATAAATTGCATTTGAATCCCATTTCTTTTCTTGAAATAGAGCAGAACAAAAAGGAATAGCAAAAGTTGTTAATGTACATGGAAGGGGGGAAAAGGATCCTCCTTTCTCCTTCTGCTCCTAAGTTACTGTTATAAAAATATATATCTATAACTACGTATATATCTATATCTTCATGTCTTGTATAAAGAAGTTTTCCTTTTGGCATGAATTTCAAGGAGTCACACTTATTCAAGCCTATCCCTAGAGAGCCTTGAGCAGAATGTTAAAACCAAACCAACCTTGACTTTCTCTTACTCACTGCTAGGTAGTCCTGAGACAGTTGGCAAAATCTGCTCTGACCCTATTCACCCACCCAAATTGCAGCATAGATATAGTCAAGCAAATAATACAATATAGCAATGCATTATTTCCTGAGATTGCTGATCCCAAGAACTAACTCCCGTGGCTAAATTAATGTTGTCAGTCACAAATAGAGCTGGGCAGCCCCAAATTACTATGACTCCTCTTATTATTCTGCTGCTTAAAAAGATACAAAGAAGTAAGAATGGACAGTGTCATAATCAACACACAGTTAATAGTTTCTATTAAGGTATATCTTCTATAAATTGTAGCCTTTCTTCAACAATAGGTTTTTCCAAATTATATTCCAAATCTCTCCACTCCTGATTCAATCACAACCATTCCAATTTTATCCTTTTCATATGTTAGAGTTCTGTTAAATATTTAGTTTGGATAAATAGAGGATTTCTATTGAGTAAACTGAAAATATTTCTCTAAATGAAATGCATTTTAGCTATTTTCATAACCATCATTTTTCACATCAGAGAGTGCCCATCTCCAAATTGTATGACCCTAAAACCCTGCAGACTTCAAGTGAAATAACCACATCCCTACTGGTTTTAGTACAGGTAATACTAAATAACAACAAAAACTCCCAACTGAAAATTGTTAAAATTAAAGAAAAATATGTCAGCGCATCCGAACATGAAAACTATTTATATTGTATGCAAACAAAAGGGAAAATTTTTTAGCTGAGAAATAATTGAGGGTAAATTAAATCATCAACTCTTTAGAGAACACTTCTTAGAACAGTGGAATTGAGGACCATATTTATACACAGAATTTTTAGCAGGTCGCATCTTCATTGTTTGTGATACATTTGAAGCTGACATGGAAACGTGTGTATGCGCATATATAGATTAAAATGTATCTGACATTTTCCCACCACATCTTTTCAATTTCAGTGAAAGTTTTATGACATTTCTATTCATTATCAGTGTAAGAGAAATGATTTTCTACCATGCCTTGTCTATATCATCATCAATAAAACTGAAGGATATTAGTAAAAAACTAGAAGAAAACTCAGGTCTTACCTGCACAAAAGTACCTGAAGTGTTTCTGTAATAAACAGAATAATATTGTATAATCCCATTAGGCTTTGAAGGAGGCATCCAAAAGAGCATTATTGATGAAGAACTGAGATTTGCATAATGAACATCTTTGGGAGCATCACTTGGTGCTATAAAACAATTGAACAAAAAGACTATACCTGTGGCTCTAAAGAATGTCTGAAATGTTCTTAAATTTACCTTTGATAAGTAATGACCACTGTTTTTCAAAAGAAAACTTAAATTAGGTATAACATCTAATGAGAAGTCAGACATGAAATCCACAAGGCTCATTGGGCCATCCCACTAATACTGTATCATACCAACATCCAAGCAGAAGACAGATTTCTTACTAGACAGATAGATTTCTTACTAATGAAAGTAAAACACTATCCCACCTCTAAAACATGCCACTGCCCTGAATTTGAAAACATTATTATAACAAGTTTCTAATATAAAACACATAATATGAAATTCTTATTCAACTTAGAATCTTGAAATCGAATAACAGAGAACAGAGACAGTGAAATGACTTCATGCACATTATTTTGTTTCATTTAACAAATACATAAAATACTAAGTGTCAAGTTCTGCACTCAGTGTATTTAAGATAGATACTCATTTTAACTCATTAAATCCTCAGAAGGACCCTGTTAAGCAGGTACTGTATTCTTTCCATACTATAGATAGGAACTGAGGCACAGAGAGGTTACTTTCCCAGCATCACATGGCTAGGATATGACCAAAAAGCAATTTTGCATCCAACACGAACAGATATTAGGCTTAGTAATACATTTTGATATTTAATACTTTTTTTTCTAGTAGGATTTTTTTTTACTCGGCTTACATACAAAAGAACTCACCTCCCTCAGGTGTTCGAAAGTTAATGATACGGCTTCTCATTTTCCCATCACCAAACCTCGTGCTAGCTGTTACATAAGCATTGTATTCAACATTATAGTCCAAATCCGAAAACTCTAATGATCTTTCAGTTACATTAATACTTTTTAATGATGATCTATCCCTGTGAGAAAAAAAAGAAATTATCTGTATAACTATTAAATTAAACATTACATATATATTTTGAGCACAAATATATTAAAAATAAGCAACATTAAGGCAGAGAAATGTATTAATCCAGACTAACAGGATAAAGACATCACTTATCCTGAAATGCTGAAAAGAGTGAAATTAAGAATAATTCAATAAATAAATTTCTTCTGTTTTCAAGTATACCCAGTAATTCAATCAAGTGTTAATAAGGTGTTCATATTAGAATTTACTTGGACTGATTTTAATAGATCTTTAGGAATACTGTGTGGTCCAAGTAACTACAGCACTCCTGTTCATACCCATGTTTTAGTTGGTCAAATATTTGTTCTTCTTGACTGTTGGCAACATCTTATTTATACTCTTCTTTTGTCAAACAAATTAATTTTTCACATATCATACAAAATTAAGGTTTATCAGAGCAATTAAAATAAATAGTATATATCTGAATAGTAGTATGTAGAATAGCAACCCTGTGTATTACCCTTTATTTATTAAATATATTAATTAATTGCCCTTATTAATTTCTAAATCAACTGTATGTTGTGTATTAAACTATGTATTGACTGGAAATAAATTGAAAATAATGTATGTATAACATACAGGAAAGAAAAAGGCAGAGCTCATGCCTCTCATCCAATTAAAATTGGAAAAGTATTTAAAATGTCACTCCAGAAAAGAAAACACAAATAATTGTTGATTATTAAAAACTTTCCAAGTATATACTAAAATCTCAAGGAGAAAAAAAGACTAACCAACAAAATGTTGATGATTATTTTATTATTTTATTATTTTATGTCAGTCATGCTCATATAGTTACTATAGTTGTGAATTAAGTATAGATTAGAATCTAAATTAAAGAATATGTACATAATGGTGTTGAAAACTTCATTTTAAAAAATTTAGATTTTAAGCAATAAAATTAATTATGGAAGAATTTAAGGGAATGTGATCAACATCACAGCAAAAGTGTGTCTATCTCATGCAATCCTATTCTTTTTCTTCTTTAGTATCACAAGCACCGAAGAAGTAAGTGGATATTTCCTCTGAATATAAAATGCTCTTTCTTTGCCATTGAAATATTGGAATTCTTCTAAAAAGTTTTTTAGTGTTTTATTTATTTTTGAGAGAGAGAGAGAGAGAGACAGCGTGAGCAGGGGATGGTCAGAGAGAGGGAGATACAGAATCTGAAGCAGACTCTGAGGTAGTTGTCAGCACAGAGCCTGATGTGGGGCTCAAACCCAATGCACCCCAGAAATATTGGAATTCTTGAATCTTTAAGAGGAATAATGGATTGTAAGTGAACTAAGAGTATCCAGAAAGACATATTTATTCATTTCAGCCAGTTTAACAATTACAAAAGAGTCAGTTCACTGCAAATATAAGTATAGTTATCTGAAAAGCAGTTTTAGAAAGCTTACCAAAGTTAGAAAAATATGGATTCAGAATCTGTGATTGGAGACCAGCAGGATTAGCAAGGCCATTCAGCAGTTTGAAACAATTTCATCAGACAGCTTCTCTCAGAAGCAGGAAAGGCCTCATTGAGACCCAAGAGGGGGCTTTTAGAACTTAATGCTGTGGCTCTTAGTCTCAGAGAAAGATGCTTTGTCATAGGAACTTTACCCAATTCCTTACTCCTATTATTGGTCACAGGTCATTAGAACACTGCAATATGGTTAATCTAAATCAGATCTCCAAAGCTATGAAATTAGCTAACATGATCTAATTGTACTATATTTTAAAAATTTCTTTTCAAGCGTATTTTTTAATGCTATCTGTTGCCTTGCATCATGACCTTTTTGCCCTGACTGCAGATAAGTGTCTGCCTGCAATAAGAAAAACCCTGATTACATTCCATAGGTAATTTAGAATCGAGGCAATCACCTGGAAAAGGCAAATCAAAAGGAAATTTTGTCTCATATATCCAGGTGGTTCAGTAAGAAGATAAGATACTGATATGATTTGTCTGTTTGGGGCTTGTTTTCCTTTTGTATTTTAGGATTGTCGCTATGTTAATGACTAAGGTTAAAACAATCTGAGCATAAATAAACTTCAACTGAAGTTTCAATGCCTGATCCAAGTTCAGAACATAGACAAGAGATAGTCTGCCATGTAACTGAGAACTAGGAAGGGAAAAGAGAGAGAAGTGTCGCTGTCTCTGAGGATCTGACTCCATCTTCCTTGCTCTTACACAGTAGCCAGATTGAAGGAAAGTCCCATAAGACTTCAGAGAACAGAGAAGAGCAATCTCCGTGAACAATATAAACTATGTATAAATGGAAGGAATATAAATGCCAACAATACTTAATCTCTAACATAGATAACTTTCAATATCAGGCAAACCTCTTAGTCAGGGTAAATTTTCAAACTGAGGAAAAAGCTTGAGGTGAGTTCTCAATACATTCATTTTACTGATTTAATACTAGAAATTTATTAGAATATTTTACTAACTAGAATTTTTTAAAAACTTGAAAAAAGATGACAAGTCCCCCTGCCTCCAAAAAACCCCAAAAAATAAAAACAAAAAACCTCAGACTCTGAACTATAGAGAACAAACTGATGATCACCAGAGGGGAGGCAAGTGGAGGCAGAGGTGAAAAAGGTGAAGGGGATTAAGAGTACACTTATCATGATGAGCACTGATTCATGTATAGAATTGTCGAATCACTATGATGTACACCTGAAACTAATACAACACTGTATGTTAACTACACTGGAAAGAAAATAAAGTTTTTAAAAAAGAAACTTATTAGAACATTTAAAAAATTCTTGAACGTAATAAAAATAATTCGAATGACCTTGAAACTATTCTGAATAAATATAGGATGCAATTTTTCTGTCTACACTCATTGGTAACAAGGACATGTCTTGGGATGGGATTAATGGGGTCTTTAAAAATGAAGTTATTTCCTAATTAATTTGATTTTTTTTTTCAAAAGATAGACCACTTTTTGACATCTAGGGGGCAGGAAGGAAATTCTAGAGTACAAAAATAGTTTATCTGGTCTGGTTTATCACTTTCTTTACTCATCTCTTATCATATCAAGACAACACTAAGCAATAGCTGCTTATGAAGGAATCTTGAAGAAATCTTGAATATCGAACCACCTGGGAAGACTGAAACAAATTCCTCCATTTCCCTAAGTGTGAACATAAAAGGTTTTCTACACAAGATTTGAGACTCTTTGAAAGGTCATGGTCTTAATTCTAATCTTCATCGTTTGATATTTTGTTCCATGTAGACAATCTAACCTGATGACACATCCATGTTCATTCCTATGTATTTACATTCAGAGTTACAATCTCCCATTATCTAAATATTCTAGATTAATCATTTCACTCACTAAATAACACTTCCAAAAATAATTTCAACATACACTTGACTCTCTCAAATATTCTCTTCCTCATATGAATGATTTTCACAAATGTTGTCATTATAAGGAAACCACTCTTCCATGTTGCACCTGACTCTAGAACAATTACTCTACATAGCTGAGTAGTACCAACATATTAGCAATTATGTGTTAAACAACCCCAAACTAGCAAAACATCACATTCTATGATTCTAAAGCTTTTCTAGAGTTTCAGGGAAAGTCAGAGTCAAAGTAGGGTATTTGTTTGTTGTTGCTGTTATTCTTATTGTCATCATTTGGTTGGCTGGTAGATTTGCTTTGATTTTGTCTTGTTTGCCTTTTTCAGAAAAGACAGATTTATAAGATAAAAGGGGAAATCCATTAAAGAGAATGATCTTGGAGAAGACACAAGGAATTAAGGTCCAGAAAACAGGAGGAGGGATTGTGCTTGAGCTGAAGGAGAGAGACCTCATTCCCTGAGAGTGAATGCAATTCCTCAGGCCATAATAAGAAGTTTGGATTTTATTCTAAGATGAGTGGAAAGTCCTTGGAGTATTTTCTCCAGAAGTATGATCTTTGGCTACATGGTTAAAATAAAACTTTAAAATCCCATTCAATACTGAGATTCATATTCTCTTGATAAATAGACATATTCAAGATATAGGGTGATCTTGCTATTGTCCACACAAGCTTCTTACTGTTGACCACAGCTAGAGAAATTATTTGAGCTCCTATATCCAATTAGTACATCCAGAACTTTTCAGCTATGTATCAATAAAATCTCATTTTTGCTTAAGCTAATTTAGGTTGAGTTCAGTCACTTGAAATTAAGAGTCTTAACTAATACCTCCTCTCATTCTTCCAACTATTTCTCACATGCTTTGATCCTGAGTATTTCTACCATCTGCATCACTTCATGAACAAGCTCTACTTTGTCTATATACTACTTAAACTGCAGATATGAGTAATTCAGATGGTTTACACATGAAACAATATACTTCTTCTCTCACAATTAACATAGTCCATCAACTAATGCACACCAATAAGACAGTGATTTTTCTTGGTAGAAATTACCCAGATGAGTTGATGTGGTAAGCTTAATTTTTTATAACCCAATGTTTATCACAAATACTTTTACCAAACTAAGATTTCCCTAATCCTGTAAGTACATGGCTGAGTATTTAGAACAAATGCCAATTATAACACTTACTCCTAGTGATTTGAGAAAAAACATGATTTGGGAATAAGACAGATCTAGGTATGAATTCTGCCTGTCATCCTCTAGCTCTGAAAATCCAACCCCTTAACCTCAAAAGTCAGTTTCTGCACCTACAAACTGCATAATATTCCTTTTATGGTATTGTTATGAAAAATAAACAAGAAAATTAAGATAAAAAACCAAAAACATTTGTCCCCAAATGTTGATTTTTACACTATGCCTTAGAGCCCTTTTGTCTAGCTCTCCAAGATCCTTTGTTCCCCAGTCTCTAATGCAAGGAAATTACAATCTCTCACAGCTGTGTATATACCACAAGAGTGATTAATAGACCCCTAAACTGAGGGTGTAAAAATTCAAGATCCACACAAGCAAAATCAATGACTAAGAAGATTGGATTTAAAACAGGGTGTGGTAGGAACTGTGGTAAATTGCCAAGCAAATGCTCCATCTAAAGACAGCTTCTATTCCACTCCAACTGATGTTTATCATGGGCAATATGGAAACTGTCCTGATTTCTGTAAGAAACCAAGGATCCTGAAGTTTCACTAGGTATCTCTTCATTTTGGAAGTGCTGACAGAATTCTATTTAAAACCTAGTAACAGTCACAGGTCCAGCAAAGCACAGGCGGCCCACAGTTAGGCTGCTGGTGATTTGGCACCCACCTTCATCCAGGTCGTTAAAAAAATGACTACCAAGAAAGAAGTGAGAGGAAACTTTTAGTATCTGACCAGAAACCTCAAATTAAACAATTCAAGGGCATCCTTTTATTGAACCACTTCCTCTATCTGTGTTTGTATTTCTCACCATCCCAATTTGATCCCAATATTCCATTTCTACAATGCTACTTATCAAGTTCTTGACACAGATCATTTATATTGCCTCCAACCCTTCCTATTCAATTGTCCCCCCTTATCCATGGATGATACATTCCAAGACCCCAGTGGATTTCTTCCTGAAACCACAGAGAGTTCCAAAACCTATGTATATTATGTTTATATATATGGAAATTAAGCTTCAACATAGATATATATATACACATATATATTTCTATATATATAGAAATTGGTATAGAATAGAAATCATAGGTGTATATATATATAAACTTCATCATAATGATGAAGGCATAGTAAGAGATTAATAGCAATAACTAATAATAAAATAGAATGATTATAAAAATATACTGTAATAAAATTATGTGAACGTTGCTTCTCTCTTAAAATATCTAATTGTACTGTACTCACCCTTATCCTTGTGATGAAGTAAGATGATAAAATGCCTACGTGCTGAGATGAAGTGAAATGAATGATGTAGGCATTGTGAAGGACCATTAGGCTATTACTGATCTGTCAGGAAGATCACCTACTTCCAGGCCACAGTTGACTGTGGATAAGTGACATTACAGAAAGCAAAACCACAGATAAGGGGAAGCTACTACACTGTTTCTGCTGAGATGATCTCCTAGTTTATCAATCTATCTTTACAACTTTCCCATTCTGATTATTGATCTATATTGTATGTTCAAACAAGTTACTTTAACAGGATAAAAATATCTGGAGAACAGGAAAAAACATAGCATGCTTTTAGCATAGAGAAGGCCATTTCCAAAGGTAAGCTTTTATGATATGGGGGAAATTATTCGATCAGTGGCATCTAATAAAAAACTGCATTAGAATTGTTATGGCCTCCTAATATATTATTTAGCAAGTGTTTATAGAATTATTCCATACACATATTCTATCATCAATCAGTCTATAATCATTTTAAAATTCTGTATGTATTTTTTATTTCCCCACAGAGTTTAATAAACATATGTCACACTGACTGACTCAGAATTACTTCTCAGAATTACTACTAAGAAAATGAGAAATTTTAAAAGCCAAGATTTGTATATAAGCTAGAATTTTCAGCATTATTTACACTCCAGTCTTCTAGGTATACCTGATAAGGCATTCACTTAGAAGCTTTATAAACAAAGAAGAAAACTACTGTTAAGTTTTACTAACAATATAGAAGCAAAATTGCTAAACAAATCCAGCCTGAACTCAACTACAGATAGTTCCCAACTTATAATGTTTCCACTTAGGATTTTTTCTATTTTGCAATAGTGTAAGACCAATACACATTCAGAAGAAAGTACTTGGGATTTTAAATCTTGACCTTTTCCCAGGCTTGCTATATGTAGTATAATCCTCTTTTATAATGCTGGGCAGAGACAGCAAGCCACATGACTAAAAGGATCAACAGCCAAAATACACTTACAGCCATTCTGCACCCACACCTTCATTCTGTTTCAGTTAAGTATTGGAAAAATTACATGATATATTCAACAACTTTACTGTAAAGTAGGCCTGTGTTAGATTGTGCCCAACTGTAGGCCAATGTTAAGTGTTCTAAACACTTTTAAGGTGGGCTGGGCTGAGTTATGACGTTCTGTAGGTTAGGTGTACTAAGTACATTTTTTACTTCATGATATTTTCAACTTAGAATGATTTTATCAGTATATAACCCTATTGTAAGTGAAAGACGGTCTATGTAAAGTAAATCAATAAGCTTTGTATCAGTTTACTACAATACTACATCTCAGTCCAAAGTGTATTAAAAGAATACACTAACTGCTCTAACAGGAATTCATTTTTTTAATGGTGCTGCCCTAGTAATGCAAAGACTGTTTATCACTTAAATACAAATAAGCATAATTTATCAATGTAACTGAGGGAAAAAATGTTACTTTTCCATCTTGACAAATGATAAAATTTTTTTCACAAAACAGACTTTAAAAGGAAACACCATTTTAAAATGCAATGAGTTAAAGCAGATTTCTGAGCACAGCATCTGCAAATCAAATGTTACTCACACAGTGGTTATAAAATGCCTGCACATTAACTTTCATTTTGTAGAACTATTTTGTAAAGAAATATTCATGACAAAGAGAGAGGTCACTCAGGATAATGAGTAAAATTGGCAGTCTGCATTTGTAGACATACTGAAAGTAGCAAACATCCAAAGATGTTGCCTTTATTTTGTAGTGTTTATTTATTTATTTTGAGAGAGAGAGAGGTGAGCATGAGTAAGGAGGGCAGAGAAAGAGACGGAGACAGAGGGAACCCCCGGTAGGCTCCATGCTGTCAGCACAGAGCTCAACAAGGGGCTTGAACTCACAAACTTTGAGATCATGACCAGATCCAAAATAGTCAATCACTTAACCGACTGAGCCACCCAAGTGCCCCTAAATAAATATGCTGCTTTTAAGAGAGTTTGTTAATTTTGTCAAATGCTTTTTCTGCATCTATCGACAGGATCATATGGTTTTTATCCTTTCTTTTGTTAATGTGATGGATCACATTGATGGATTTGAGAATATTGAACCATCCCTGTAACCCAGGAATGAATCCCACTTGATCATGATGGATAATTCTTTTTATATGCTGATGAATTCGATTTGCTAGTATCAGGTTGAGTATTTTTGTGTCTGTATTCATTAAGGATATTGGTCTGTAGTTCTCTTTTTTTGCTGGGTCTCTGTCTGGTTTGGGTATCAAGGTGATGCTGGCTTCATAGAATGAGTTTGGAAGTTTTCCGTCTATTTCTATTTTTTGGACTAGTTTGAGAAAAATGGGTATTAGCTCTGCTTTAAATGTCTGGTAGAATTCCCCTGGGTAGCCACAAAATACAGCACCCTTTCTTAATAAAAACCCTTGAAAAAGTTGGAATAGAAGGAACTTACCTAAATATTATAAAAGCAGTTTATGAAAAGCCCACAGCTAATATCATCCTCAATGGGGAAAAACTGAGAGCTTTCCCCTGAGATCAGGAACACGACAGGGGTGTCCACTCTCACCACTGGTGTTTACCATAGTGCTGGAAGTCCTAGCATCAGCAATCAGACAACAAAAGGAAATAAAAGGCATCAGAATTGGCAAAGAAGAAGTCAAACTTTCACTTTTTGCAGATGACATGACACTCTACATGGAAAACCCGGCAGACTCCACCAGAAGCCTTCTAGAACTGATCAATGAATTCAGTAAAGTTTCAGGGTACAAAATCAATGAACAGAAATCAGTTGTATTCCTATATACTAATAATGAAGCAGCAGAAAGGGAAATCAAGAAACTGATCCCATTCACGACTGCATGAAAAACTATAAAATACCTAGGAGTAAACTTAACCAAGGATGTAAAAGACCTATATGATGAAAACTATAGAAAGCTTATGAAAGAGATTGAAGAAGACACCAAGAAATGGAAAAACATTCCCTGTTCATGGATTGGAGGAATAAATATTGTGAACATGTCATTACTACCCAAAGCAATCTACACATTCAATGCAATCCCCATCAAAATTGCACCAGCATTCTTCTCAAAGCTAGAACAAACTATCCTCAAATTCGTATGGAACCACAAAAGACCCCAAATAGCCAAAATAATATTGAAGAAGAAAACCAAAACGGGAGGCATCACAATCCCACTCTTTAGCCTCTACTACAAAGCTGTCATCATCAAGACAGTATGGTATTGGCACAAAAACAGACACATAGACCAATGGATTAGAATAGAGAACCCAGAACTGGGCCTACAAATGTACGGCCAATTAATTTTTGACAAAGCAGGAAAGAGTATCCAATGGAAAAAAGACTGCCTCTTTAGCAGGTGGTGCTGGGAGAACTGGACAGCAACATGCAGAAGGATGAAACTAGACCACTTTCTTACACCATACACAAAAATAAACTCAAAATGGCTCAAGGACCTGAATGTGAGACAGGAAACCATCAAAATCCTCGAGGAGAAAGTAGGAAACAACCTCCTTGACCTCAACCGCAGCAATTTCCTACTCGACACATCCCCAAAGGCAAGGGAAATGAAAGCAAAAATGAACTACTGGGACCTCATCAAGATAAAAAGCTTCTGCACTGCAAAGGAAACAATCAAGAAAACTAATAGGCAACTGACAGAATGGGAAAAGATAGTTGCAAATGACGTATCAGATAAAGGGTTACTATCCAAAATCTACAAGGAACTCACCAAACTCCATACCCAAAAAACAAATAACCCAGTGAAGAAATGGGTAGAAGACATAAACAGACACTTCTCCAAAGAGGACATCCAGATGGCCTACAGGCACATGAAACGATGCTCAACATCACTCATCATCAGGGAAACACAAATCAAAACCACATTCAGATACCACATCACACCAGTCAGAGTGGCTAAAATGAACAAATCAAGAGACCATAGATGCTGGCAAGGGTATGGACCAACGGGCACCCTCCTACATTGTTGGTGGGAATGTAAACTGGTGCAGCCGCTCTGGAAAACAGTGTGGAGGTTCCTCAAAAAACTATCCATAGAATTGCCTTATGAGCCAGCAATAGCACTGCTAGGGATTTACCCAAGGGATACAGAAGTGCTGATGCATAGGAGCACATGTATCCCAATGTTCATAGCAGTAATGTCAACAATAGCCAAAATATGGAAAAAGCCTAAATGTTCATCACCTGATGAAAGGATCAAGAAGATGTGATATATATATATGTATACAATGGAGTACAAGGATCAAGAATATGTGATATATATATATATATATACAATGGAGTATTACATGGCAATGAGAAAGAATGAAATATGGCCATTTGTAGGAAAGTGGATGGACCTTGAGGGTGTCATGCTAAGTGAAATAAGTCAGGCAGAGAAGGACAGATACCATATGTTTGTATTCATAGGTCTCACAGGAGACCAGGAGAAACCTAATGGAGGATCAGGGCCAGCGGAAAAGGGAAAGAGAGTTGGGGAGAGAGAGGGATGCAAAACTTGAGAGACTATTAAATACTGAAAATGAACTGAGGGTTGATGGGGAAGGGGGAGGGCGAAAAGAGGTGGTGGTAATGGAGGAGAGCACTTGTGGGGAAGAGCACTGGGTGTTGTATGGAAAGCAATTTGACAATAAACCATTTAAAAAAAAAGAATTTGGTAATTATTAAAACAACCAAAATAATGGAAAGAGGGAATTAAGAGAAACATGTGAATCCTTGAAACAAGAACTTTTCTAACAATGATACCTCCACTTACACAGTATTTTAAGAGAATCACATAGAAAACTGAATGGCAGAGCCAGAATCCAAACCCATATCTCTGAAAGCATTCCAGGTCCCAGTTTAACCAAAAACAACAATAAAAAATTAACATGAAAGCTTTTTGTAAGGAGTTCTTTCTATATCCTTTGAAATCTAATTTCTGAAACTTCTAGGTTTCTAGAGTTAATATATTAAAAATTTATTTTTCCAACTTCAATAAATTATTAAATATATTTGAAGTTTTACTAAATTTATGCATCTGCAAAAAAATCTTTATTCTAACACTTAAAAAGATTCACATGTTCATTCCAACAGCTCTATAAGTTTTGGCTACCCAATAAGCTATATACATACCCAGGCACTTGGAAGGTCACTGAACAGCCCTTTAACTGCCTTTAACAAGACAGAGCAAAGTGGCTACTTTCCCACAACTGGGCTCTAAGTTCATTTTTCACAATAACACATTGGCTGTGGGCAGCTTCAGTTGAATCTTGCCTCTGGATTATGAAACCGGCGAGGTTGGCATGATTCTCATGGTTACTTTGACTTCAGAGTGTCTTATTTTTTGAAGTAGAACTTTCTGAATGGAGAGGCTTAGACACTGCCTTCCCAGTTAATACATGTATTATATATATTTCAGTTGCATTCTAGATTGTAGGCAGCCAGTCAACAGTAAAACACATGTCAATAGCTTGTTCCTGACAGATTATATAGCAGCTCTGGCTCAAGGATTTCTTTCCCTAGAAGAATCCTAAGACTGCTAGTTGATTCTTTGCTCTTTTGGCTATTTGCTGGTTTTGATAAATTTTCTATGAACTAGTGAGTGTGCAAGTATTTTTAGAATCAGCCTATTGCTAGGAATATACTTCAACTGTCTTAAAATGAGGTCCCTGGCTCCCTCTAGTACAGTCTGGGAATTTGAATTCTACCTGTAATATTCTATTGTAGATCTCTTGGTATGTGCTTGCCTCAAAAGGAGGCATCCCAGATAAAAATTCATAGCAAAGAACTCCAAGGCTCCAGAGATCCACCATCTCATGATGCCTTCTTCTTTCCATCATTTCAGAGGCATATAGTTGAGGATGATACACAGTGTGGTTCCCTTGGAGAATGTGGCATGTACTGACCACTGTAATTCTACAATCTTAAACAAACCAGTTGATTGTAGGGGCAGGTTCTCTGGCTAATGTCTCACTGAATAATTCTCTTTGAATGACAGTAAGAAGGGCTTTCTTTTTCTCAGGATGAAGAGAAAAATAGCAAGCCTCTTAGAAAGTCTCTGTCTTCAGTACACCACTATATTCAGCAAGATCTAAGAGCTCCTCTAAAAGATCATCCAGAGCTAGGGAAGGTTGTAAGTCACCTCTGCAATCCTGCCCCCTGCAAATTGGTGAGAGCATCTAGCTCCCTAAAGGTTAAGACAGACATGCTAAAAGAACTAGGACACTAGAATAAGCCTGAGGTTGGATCAAGGATAAAACAGAAAATTAGAAACTTGAAACTAGAAGCTATGACTACAGGTGGGCAGCAGCATGATTCCTAAACAGCCAGGTGATATGATTCATAATATCACAGACTTGAGATTCCCTGACCTCACTTTCACTGGGCTTCCCTTTTGCACCTAGAATTCTTAGAGCGTGAGACAGAAAAGCGATACCCTTGAAAGAGCAGAGAAAAAGCACCACTGGGGAGTTGAACATACACAGCACGATCACCGTATAGAGGAATGAGATTGTCCTTACAATATGGGCTGGAAATCCCAGCCAGTAACATCTTGATTCTCACTTTTATTAATTTGTTTCACTTTCATTTTTATCTAATTCAGTAAAATGGTGTCCAAAATCTCAGTGATCATCCTTGATTCAAAAATCGCAAAGTACTCATTGATTCATCTCTCTCTCTTTTTATCCCCACAGCCAATATATCACCAAGTCTTGTCAACTCTCCTTTCTAAATGTAGAAGAAAGCTACCCATTTCTCTCCTCTATTGCTCAGACTACCAAAATAGTCTCCTACCTAGTATCCCTGCTAACAGTTTTTCCATCTACAGTTCTTTCTTCATGAAATATCCAAAGTGTTAAAATTCTCCAGTAACTCATTATAGTTAAAATGAAAAATCAAATCCTTTTTGTGGCTTGTGATCTTTGTCTGCCTCCTATCCCTCAGTATTTTACTCTATCTACCCCTCAACAACACTGACCGCTCTGGTCTTCAAAATGACAAATTATTTTCCTTCACAGAGCCTATGCAGCTGATGTTCTTTCTTCCTGGAAAATTCCACCGTACAGATCTTTATATGACAAAAAGTTCCCTCTTGTCATCTGGAGTATAAGTCAGTATCACTCTTTTGGAAAGGATTTCCCCAAACATCCCATCTAAAGTAGCCCTCTTTCCCTCCCACCTTTCCCTTATTTGTTTCTTTATGGGATATAGTCCAGCTATCCCTTCCGAATGTAGGCTCCTTGGGAGGAGGAGTCTTATGTGTGTCTTTTTCACTGGTATATAGGAACTTTATCAATTTTGTTGAATGAAGTAATGAAAAATGCATAACCAAATGAACTGGACCACTGAGGAAAATGCTGACCTTTTTTTCATTGCTTCTTTCTCACTGACATCTCTCAAGTCACTCTCAACTTAGCCATGACTAGGCAAAATGACTAGAAGTCAGGCAATGAAAAAAAAAAAACCCAGGAAGTATACCCCCAATGAGCAGTATGTAAAGGATATAAAGAAAGATTAGGGAAAGAAAAAAATCTTAATTTAGGAAAGAGAAGAGTAGCCTTCCTTCAAATATTGTAACCTCTCACTATTGGACTTTCAAGTCAGAAACATAAATGTAAGGCATGCCCATGTTCTATAAAGTATTGTGTAAATTGTGTTTTCTAAATTGAAATATTTAAAATCCACTAGGAATTATATGACTGGTAAATCTTTCTAAGAGGACTTACATGAGATTAAAGTGAGGGTCTTTCACTACTGAGTTTTCATGCATCAGTGGAGTCATGTTGTCAATTGACATGAGATGTGCTATGGGATTTCTTCTTTTTCACAAGTGACAAATAGATTGGTAATCAGTGTAAGGTGATCAGGAAAAAAAATAGGTACACTACTTAAATTTCATGGGAAAAGTGACCCTAAATAACAGATTTATGAATAAATATCTTTTAGTTAAACTTTAGTTGAAATTATTCCGCTCCAAGAAACCTGAAAAGACAGTGACATAGAGAGTGTTTGTGTAAAACTCTGAGTTTAAAATTATATGCATGTATTCACATAAGTTGATAAATCAGTGGGTTTTATGAGCAGACTCTTGATATACTATGCATAATAAATACTTTTTATGTACAAAAGTTATATTATTTGACTATGCTTGGACTTCTACATAGTATGGGAAAAGCTTATTTCTTAAAAAACACATATTAACTAGCCTATTAATAATCAGGTTCCTAATGTAGCATCACATTCTGAAATAAAAAAAAACTACATTCCTATTATGTTACAGATTAAAACTTGTTCTCAGAACTATTTCCAAAAAAGAAAAAATTCTTACCAGACATAAACTGTGTAATAGAGGATAATTCCATTTGGCTCCAGGGGTGGTTGCCATGACAACTTCACCGTGACACCAGACAACTGTTTTACCGAGAACTCTTGGGGAGGAGAACCCGGAGCTGAAAAGTTAGGGTCAGGATACTACATTTTATTAAACATATACAAGATAAGGCTAAAATAGCAATGCACAAAATTTTCACTATAAACATTCTGGTAAATGAATCAGGTGCAGTGTTTCCCCATGAGCATGGGAGACTAATTGTTTACTTTCAAAATGAGATGATAAAAAGAGATTTTGCATGGTGGGGTTAGAACATCTGTTTCTGTGATTCAATGGAAAAAAATATTTCATGAGAAAAAAGAACAAGGGGCATGTCACAGTGATTCACCTACTGTTCAAGTACATCTTGGTAAATTATCATCCTCTAGTAAAAATAAAACTACTTGGGTGAATAAATATAATATGTTATAAAAGTGCTCCTTAAACAATAAAAAGAAGTGGAAAAAATCACACATTCAAGAATGGTAAAGTGATAAGCATAACAGTGGGAAGGCAGTAAAAATGACTGACCTCACAAATAAAAACTATATTCCTCAATTTCAGTTGTCATTAAACTGTAAAATAGTATCAAAATCTGTTCACTGAGTCCTCAAAATTGAATGGTGACAAAGAAAAGCAACCCAGCACGTAAATAAGAATACGGACAGGTTAGGGTCTACTTCTAATTCCGCCAGAATAGAGGAAGAATCCCAAATACCTTAGCCATTCTGCACTAAATAAGCACTACAAAAATTACTACAATGTAGTTAGTTAAGTTCATATTTACATTTATATAAAATATATAGAATGGCATTTCTCAGCTCCTGTGTAACACTACAGTAATGTCCTAGAAGATTAATATACAACTTTTTGCATAGAGAAGGGTATAAATTACTAAAATTTTTATCATTGTTATAGTCACATATCGAAAGTAAACTCATAGGTAGCTAATAGAAGCTTTAAAAATTTGTTCAGAGTTTTGTACAATGTTAACTTATAGATTAGCACATGTGCAGATCACTGTTTCCAATAATTTAAAGAAAATGCTACCTATTTTAAATTCTTTTTTATTTTCTGAATAAGCTCAACCAGAGTTGTATGTGTACATAAGCATGTGTGACGTTTATGGACGCTTTCACTATTTTAGTAACAACAATTTTCCAACAAGAACAAAATTACTGAGCAGAGAAAAGTTTTATGAGATGAATTCGAAGGAATAATGGTGACAGCTGTATTGGTATTTTTACTTTCTATTCCCACTGGCACTATAATAAAAATGCTATCAAATATTGATTATCACAAGAATCCGTATATCACTTGGAGATGTCTAGTTCCCAAGATATGAATTACTTCTGAGAACTCTTTCATTTGTCAGAACAAAAGCCTATGATATTTTCCCTAACACCTTTGTAAAACTTAACTTTTGTTTATTGTTGGAAAATAGAATTTCAATCAAAAACAGCACTGATAGAATATAATCTGTTGTAACTAAGTATTTCTATTCTATAATATGCTGTAAGACTTTTATTTCAAATATCAAATAATTCTGAGTGTTTTATTTTTAATTTCAGTATATCTGTGGGTATTTTACTTTTTATGTGAAACTTTTTATTGCTAACTAAATATAATCAACATGTCTATATAAACAAAATACTGTATATCTACTACAGCAGACTAAGTTTTAATCATATTGGCATTTGTATTCTGAAACACAATCTTAAAAAAATGAAATTGGTAGAAGGGATTAAGAGGTACAAACTTCCAGTCAAATTTATTTTAAAGAAAGAGAAATATTAGAATACATAAATGCAATGATATCTTTTGCAATCTGTCCAATTCATCATAACAAAGCAGATGAGAATTGTTGAGAAGGGTGTGCATCAAGCCTCTTTCTCCCTCCATCTGGTATGATCTTTCCTATCTCTCATCTTGCCTTTTCAGTCCCCTTCCCTCAGGTCACAGCTTAGATGTAACTTACTCCGGTACACTTCCTCCGATACCTCAGAGTAGCTAACATCCTTCTTATCATCTTGAGGAGTAGTTTGGGGAAAATATTAAAGTTATAAAAACTATTTGTCCATACACTTACTGAATTTAGACCTTTTCTACTAAACTGCAAGTTTCATGAGGGCAATGAGCACCTAATACCTAAAATACAAAGCATCTCAGTCCTTTATCCATTCTTGATTTGTCATAATTTTTCAATAAAGGAGTCCGGTTCTTTGCCCCCTTAATTAGTAATTATATCAATGACTTGACCAATGACTTAGATGCTAAGTTCACCATGGTGATTTGCCATGGTAACTTTAACAGTCTAAGCAATTCAGATGCACTGTATAGTTTGAAACTATTGATTTGAGTAGTAAAAAGCTCCATCTTCTTGGAATATATATTCACTACTGGTCTAGGCTCCTTCTTATAAGATCTCAGATTCTGGGGCACCTGGGTGGCTCAGTTAGTGGATGTCCGACTTCAGCTCAGGTCATGATCTTATGGTCTGTGAGTTAGATAGAGCCTTGTGTCAGGCTCTGTGCTGACAACTCCGAGCCTGGAGCCTGCTTCGAATTCTGTGTCTCTCTCTTTCTCTCTCTCTCTCTCTCTGCCCCTCCCCTGCTCAAGCTCTATCTCTGTCTCTCTCAAAAATAAATAAACGTTATAAAAAATGTTTTAATATCTCAGATTCTTACCATCAGGACTATTTCATTAAACTGAGAAGGGCTGGGAGTGTGGGTACTATGTCCAGAAGGGCATTGCTTAAATGATCTAGTGCACCTTTGTTAGGCATTATCTAAGATGGGAAAAAAAGAGCTAACCCCCACCCTGTCCTAGCCTTTAACAATTGTCCCATTTGGAAGGATTTATTTCTTAGTTAATTTTCAATGTCTTTCAGCACAAAGAAATTATAAGTAGAGGTAATGACTAGGAAAGACCAACCATGGCAATAGGACTTCCTTTTGCAGAAATAAAAATAAAATAACAGTCTCGAATATATACAATGTATAAAACATAAAATGCAAATCCAAATCCCAAATATATTCCTCAAAAGCAATTTTCTTAGCATGATATATGCCTAGAACTTGGTGAGGTACCAGTGTAAAGTGGTCTCAGTAGTACAGTTGATTTTATTCAGCTTTAGGAAAAGATATGTTTAAATATTCAATATGAACGCTATTAACATTCAGGAATGGCACCTTGGAAAATTATGTAGAGAAACCTGGACACTGGCCTGAACTCATTAGCAAGCTAGTCCTAATATAGTAAAAGAAAAAAAAACCACGTTGCAGGCTGACATAACAGAATCTACTACAAAACTGATGCAAATGTCTATTCATATGAACATTAAAGTTGAAAAACACAGTCATAACATACATTAGTTGATATTCAAATCATTCAAACTGAAATTTCAGCCTTAAAAATTCCCATGGAAAAAATATTACTGAATTTTTACACAGCATGGATGACGTGAGGATCAAAAAAGAACATTTTATGCCTGATTTTATTGAACATAAAGCTGACTTTGCTAGGTTCTTTACTCCGTGACAGTGAAATCTCTGTGTAATGCTGACATTGACATCACAGACACCCAAGTCTAAGAGAACTTTCAAATTATATCTTCATTGTATATACATATTTTTCTGAGATGTGATGGATTCAAAATACACCAGTGTCCACCACCATATTTACCATCTTCTTCAGTCAGTACACTGATGGGTGAGCTCCGAACTCCTTCACCCCTGAGGGTACTAGCAGATACCTCAATCTTGTACTGGGTGTATTTCTTCAGTCCTAAAGAGAAATTAAATAGATAAGTTAAAACTTACAAAATATCCTTTAATAATAGGCAGGAAGCAAATGATGAAATGACTCTTAATCTTCCAAAAGTAAAAATTAAATGAAAATGTAGTTCTTTCAGATAGTAAGTCCTACTACAAAGACGAAATGGTATAGGATAAGGTCACAAATGATTGACCTAGAGTATTCCTTCATGTGACTGTAATAAACTCCTAGCCCATTTAACCAAAAGCCTGAATTGCCATACTCTGTACAAAATGAATCATACTTACCATTTATAATATAGAAGCAAGCTATTATTTTGTAGCCACATTGTCAATACAAACATAAAGGTGCAACATTAAATATTTTTACCTTTAATGCTCTGGGTCAAAGAGGTTGTATTTATAGTTCTTTCCTCATTTCCACTACTTCTCCTGATATAAATTGTATATTTTTGTATGATTCCATTAGGACTTCTTGGGGGAAGGAATGATAGCTCAATCTCTCCAGAAGATATATTTTTGTAAGTAATATTTTCTGGTGCACTATCAGGCACTGGGAAAAAACAAAAACATAAATGCACAAGATAATTCCATCCTAAAAATATATTCTGAAAAAATCCATTTTGCAGAAGTTTTGACTCAAGTAGACTACAAAATGTATATAAGAACATTCACTAGAGTGTAATTGTAATAAACATCCTAAATGGAATAAGATACACATAACTTACACACTTAAAACCATATAGAAAAAATTTTATCTCAAAAGAAAATTTATACTATAATTCTACAGAATAATGCTTATAGGTGGTATTTTTATTAAAATATTTGAGATAGTACTAAGCTATTGCTGAAGATCACACAGATGGAAAAAATTGAAAAACACCTAAAAATCAGTTCTGCCTTTGATTAATAATAATAACATATAAAATGTTAATAATTAGTTTTTGTATACAATAATATGTATGACAAGGCAAGGAATCCCTCCTAGGTACAATGTTGCACGTTAGATCTGGCAGGAAAACAGTCTCCTGGTTATTTATTTATTTAATGATATCATTAAATAAAATACTAACTTGATATATCTAACTACTACTGTTCTTATTGTATGAAATGCAATGGTCACAAAAGAGTTCTCTACTTATGTTCAAATACTAATACTACACGTGAGACTCTGATTCTAGTAAATATTGAAATAGATACTCTACACTGAATGACTCTCTTAACTAAAACCATTAAAATCCTTCATAAAATTAAAACAAACTTTTATTTAAAGGAATCTCAGAGTTGACAAGAAAACTGGAAATCTGTGGTGGCCAAAAAACAAAAGCAAAAAAGTTAAAGTGTACACACACACACACACACACACACACAAAGTAAAAACAGGTATCCTGAAATGGAAGCTGGTAGTAGGACCAGCTTTGTCTCAGAAGGTACTGGTCAATCCTGGTGGAGCTGAGTTTTTGCATTAACAGCTGCGGGGAGTGCCTGATAAAGAACTGAAAGTCTTGGGTCAGGAGAAGACTAAGGGATATCCGTTTGGAAAACCTAAAGAATGCAATTTCAACCATTTTACTGGACAGTTCCAGCAGGGGCCTTGAATTCTTCTGCAGAGTACCACAGAGTTCAGTGTGAGTGGTAGTTGTGGTTCTTGTATAATATGGTGTGTTCACCCACAGGGAAGGGCGAGTGAGAAGTAAGCCCACCACTCCAAAGAGGACAGAGGAGATTTTTTTTTTCTCGCGCGAAGCAAACATAAGTTCTCACAGAAGGAACTAACTCAACTTCAACTCAGGCCATATAAATTTATCACAGATAAATTTCAAGAAAAATATGCTGACTGACAGCAAATCAGGCACCAATAAAGACAGCAAAAAAAAAACAGAAAAAAAATCTAACTCTCTGTCTCTCTCTCTCTCTCTCTCCCCCCCCCACACAGACTTCAGATATTGAAATTACCAAAGAATAAAAATATGAATGCTTAATGTGTTTCAACAGATCAAACAGACTTGAAAATATGAGCAAAGGATTATTTATTCTTTAGATAATAATACATGATACATATAGCCAAGCAGACTTGAATGAGAACCAGACAGGCCTTCTACAATAGAAAAACAAAATAACTGAAATTAAAATTATTTTTATCTATAAAAGAACATATTAGATAGAGACAGAGAGGAATTTAGTAAAAAGAATGACAGTATTGAGAAATTATCAACAATGGAGCTCAGAGGAAAAAATATGGAAAATATAAAATAGATAAGCGACATAGAGAATATACTAAAGGAGTTGAAGACAGATAACTGAAAGGAGGAGGAAGAGTAAATATTTAAAAGGGTTATGTCTGAGATTTTCAAAACTGTTGAAAGATATCAAAGTTCAGGTCAAGGAATCTCAATAAATTCCAATGACAATTACTGACAACTGACCTCAACTGAAAAACAACTAGAATACTATCCCCAGAAAAATTAACAAGAGCAAATAAAAACATATTCAGTCAGTCAAAACCAAAAAATCCTCAATTAATAAAATTATAAACAATGCATTTTAGGCAGAAAAGTATTTACTAGAAATGAAAGACCACAGATGCAAAGATAATGGTTTAAAAATTGCCCGCAAGGAAACAGTAACAATAATAACTAATATGAGGGGTTAAACAATATAAACTAATGTAAACATTATTGCCATTATAAAGTCCTATTATAAGAATATTTCCTTTCAGAGGCACCTGGGGTGGCTTGGTCGTTTAACTGTTGGACTTCTGCTCAGGTCATGATCTCATCATCATGGGTTTGAGCCCCGCATTGGGCTTTCTGCTGTCAGCACAAAACCCGCTTTGGATCTTCTGCCCCCTCCCCGCCGACCTCCCCTCCCCAGCTCGTCTCTCTCTCTCTCTCTCTCTCAAAATAAATAAACTTTAAAAAAAAAAGAGTATTCATTTCAAAAGAAAGAATTGAACCTGTTTATTGGCACTAAAAATATAATGGATATAAAAGTTACTATTAACAAGTTTAATGAAACAGAAAAATAAAATTCAAAAGCCTTCAAAATTTAGATGCAATACCACCTGTCCCCAAATGTTACCTCTTATGAAGTGAGTTGCATCTAAGGCACACTTAAGAGGAAAAACAGAAAGAAGAATGTTGATATTTCTAAAACTTTGGGAAGAATTAGAATTCAATACATACTTTAATGTAGCAATATAATTCACAATATAATCCTTTTGCATACACTCAAAATCTCTAGTACCTTCCCAAGCCAATCCATTACATTGAAAAAATCCTCAAAAACTACTCTGAATGCTTTCTCAACCTTCTGTCTCTAAGACCTGCTGATAACATTATATCTTAGCATTCTTGGATAACAGGTAGTCATTCATTTTTTTCCTACAACCCCAAGAACCATAGGTCCTGGGAGTTGAGTAAATGTATTTATTGCTCATCTTTGCCATATCCAGATCACTTCTCCTTCCTTCTTCCTGAAGAACTCTTGCGCTACCCCTCGGTGCTACCCTTCCTTAAGACAGTCATCTAGTGACACCATGCCACTTCTTCAAACACCTCAAAAATTTGTCACCTAAGAGGGAAGGAGGGGAGGAGAATGGGTTAAATAAGTGCACCTATCACGATGAGCAATGGGTGATGTATGGAATTGTTGGATCACCGTATTGTACACATGAAACTAATATAATACTTTATGTTAACTCAGAGGATTTAAAATTAAATCTTAAAAAAAAAAAGAAAACATTTATCACCTAGATGACTGGACTGGCTTTCTACCAGTCTTAAATGATGTCAACATCAATGCAAATGATTTTTCCAATTCTCTGGATTCTGTATTCCTTATCTCCATAATTCCAATTTTTCCTCCACTTCAATTTAACCACTAGCTTTCATGGCAGTACCTGAGACCTTGTTATTACCAGTATTCCTTCCTTTGGCAGCACTTCCTATCTTTCCAGTTTACTGACCCTTGTTCTGACACTCCAAAAATTCTTTAACTCTCATCCAGTCTTCAGGTTCATCATCTTCTCATGTCCTCATCTCCCTACTTACTTGGGCGAGAGTCCATTGCTCGCCACAAAAACAGTCTCTAGCAATTTCCATCAACTCCTTTGTCCATCTTGCTTTCCAACAAAATTCCAATTTGGGTTAAACCAAACTCAGCGCTAGTTCCAGATCTGCAATGAACAGCTGAAAATGTCTGAACAAAACAAAACTCCATGCTCACTAGCCTTATTTAAATTTAAACTTCAAATTTCAAATAATCTTTTCCACTGAGCACCAACCTATGTATTACTTTAGTCAGTTCAGTCTTCCCTCTGTTACATATGTTTTCACCATCTTTTCTGTCCACCATTATCCAGTATCCCTCCTTCTTATTCAAAGCTGATAAACTTGCTTCTCACTTCATTGAGAAAATAAGAACACTCATAAAAGAACTGCATTATCTTCCTACCATGAATTTTCCTTTAACTGTCTTCTCTTACTCCCTTTAGTCCCAGCCCTGCATTTCTTTTCTATTTAAATTCCAGTTTGTTAATATATAGTGTAATATTAGTTTCAGGAGTAGAATTTAGTGATTCATCACTTTACATACAACACCCAATGTCTTCCTTAATACACATCACCCATTTATACCATCCTCCTCCCACCTCCCTTATAGTAACCTTCAGTTTGTTCTCTATAATTAAAAGTTTGTTTTTTGGTTTGCCTCTCTCTCTCTCTCTCTCTCTCTCTCTCTCTCTCCCTCCCTCCCTCCCTCCCAAACCATGTTCATCTGTTTTGTTTCTTTAATTCCACATATGACTAAAATCATATGGTATTTGTCTTTCTCTGACTTATTTAACTTAGGATAATACTCTGGCTCCATCCACATTATTGTAAATGGCAAGATTTCATTCTTTTTTATGGCTCAGTAATATTCCATTGTGTATATATACCACTTCTTTTTTTTTAATGTCTTTATTTATTTTTGAGAGAGAGAGAGAGAGAAAGAGAGTGTGAGCAGGGGAGAGTCAGAGACAGGAGTCACAGGATCTGAAGACAGGCTCCAGGCTTTGAGTTAGCGGTCAGCAAACAGCCTGACACGGGGCTCAAACCCACGAACTGTGAGATCATGACCTGAGCTGAAGTCGGACGCTTAACTGACTGAGCTACCCAGGCACCCCTATATACCACTTCTTTATCCATTCATCAGTCAATGGATATTTGCCTAGATTCTGTGCTAGACTAGATTCTATTCTATCTAGTCCAAGACTTTAGAATTGCAGTTATTCCCCCTCTGTTGTGTTATTGATCTTTCTCTCTTTGTTGAATTCCCATATTGTATGCATGAGAAAACACATACATATATCACAGCAAAAGAGAAAAAAAAAAAAGACTATTGATTCTCTTTGCCCTTTCAACTATTGCTCCATTTTGGCCTCTACGTCATATCAAAAATCCTCAAAATCTGCCTTTACTCATTTTCCTCCTTTTTAAATCTATCATTCTGCCTTAATCTCACTTCAGTTAGTCATTTCCCCCATTATTTCCATGAAATCTACTATCATGAAGTCATCAGTGATGACCATATTGCCAAACCACTAATTAATTATATGCCCTCATCTTACTTCATTATGAGCAACATTGGACATAAAAAGTAAATTCCATCCACCTGAAAATATTTATTCACTTGCCTTCCTATATACAACCTTCTCTGCTTTTTTTCTTATCTCACCACTGCCCACTTCTGCTTAGTCCTTGACTAAATGCTCTCTGACTTCCCAAAGTCTGTAGGTCATATTGCAACATGACATAGGTCTATGTCTTCTTTCCATCTCTATCTACACTCCCTCTGATGTGACTTTATCTCATCCCTTGACTTTGAATACCAGAGATATGGTAGTGCCTTCAAATTGTATATTCAACTCTGGATTATCCAGAGTTTCAAACTTACATATCCAATTGCCTTCATGACAGGTACTCAGATATTTAAAACATGGTCAAAACAAAACTGAATTTCCTCCAAACTGACTTCTCCAGACTTCCCTATCTCAGTAAATGGTATCACTATAGGAGGGAAAGATAGTATAAAATAGGCAGAAAAGGAAAAATTAGGGCCTGAGGTCCCTGGGTGAGGAAAAGCACATATATCAGAGCAATGCTGGGAATGCCTGACCACAGCAAGCCCCCTCAGGCATAAGTTTCCTCTTAAGACTGTAACAGACACCACCTACTCCCCCTCAGGTTTCCCTCAGGAATCTGACAAAAGATCTGACTAAAAACAAGTAGTAGACCATAAAATCTATGACAAAAAGGAACAGTATGGCCATAGACCACCCCTCATACAATGGAAATGAGCCAGCCAATCAGGAAAGAACATTCCAGCACCTAGAGTTATCAAGCCAATGAGGGTGGAACCTGAGAAGGAACAAAAGGAAAGGGTGGGGGGTGGGGGTGGTGTGACCAGAACCTTATAATACAAGGACCCTTGTCTATAGTTACAGGCATTCACTTTCGAATGTCCCCTCTCAGTAAAGAGAGCTTTCATACTCTTCTTTCTTTCTAATCTTATACTGTAATAAACTTTTGCCTGCTGCTCATTTTGTGTCCACATCTTCATTCTTCGAAGGCATGAAGCAACAAATCCTCGGTGTTGTGGTAATACTGCAACACCACCATTTACCCAGATATTCCAACCAAATACCTAGTAATTAATTCTGATTTTTTTCTTCATTTCCTTATTCAACATAGTCAGTGGTGATCTTCCAAAACTGCAAATCATATCATGTTCTTGTCATAATTCTTCAATAGCTACTCATTACCATTAAACTCCAAACCTCTCAGAATGACACCCAAAAATCTGCACAGTCCACCTTTGCCAGGCTGTCACTCCTCATCTGCTAATTCTCTCCCCATAACTCAGACTACTCCAAGGAAAGAAATGCTCTGTTCTCCTTCAACCACATACAGTATCTTTTCACTTCAGGAACTTGGCTATTGCTATTCTTCCTTCTGGAGCACTTTTCTTCCCTATTCTCATCTAGTTTACTCCTATAGATTGTTAATGTTCCCAGGAAAATATAGTTTCTTCAGACAGGGTTTCTCCCAGTCCTCTACCTCAAAGCTTGCTTACTAATATAAATTACTCTCTCTTCCCCTGATTTTCTTTTCTTCCTAGAATATGCTGGTACCAAAGTCATATATAGTATTTGTTCACTGTGAAACTTCTAGAATGGTAAGTTCCAAGAAAGTAGGGATTATGTCTTACTCACTGCTGTATCTACAATGCATATGATATGGAATCAATAAAACCTGTTCAGGGAATAAATAAATATGTTCAAAAGGACATAAAACATATTTTAAAACAAGACAAATTCAAAGCTAAGCAAAACAAGATTGACTTGAATAGCTTTTTAACA
Source organism: Helogale parvula (assembly GCA_004023845.1). Taxonomy (NCBI): domain Eukaryota; kingdom Metazoa; phylum Chordata; class Mammalia; order Carnivora; family Herpestidae; genus Helogale; species Helogale parvula. The sequence continues at coordinate 25,667 of PJEM01001246.1, read as the reverse complement.
GCAAGAAAAAAAGGAATTAGTAATGCTATGCTTGAACTTTATAACTCAGTATAATTTCTGATTTTGAAAAATTCTCATTGGAATTTGTTGAGTTGTCCCTCCGAAGCTGCGTGCCTATCACCAGTAGTCAGAATATAAATATGCATCCCTGACCCCAGGCTGATATCCTTTGCATTTTTATTCATGTATCCTTAGGGGATAACCAGTGCTGGGTTGAGGGAAAATAAAGAAGACAGACTTGATGACTTACTGATTTGGGAGAGTAATGATGCACTTAAGAGTTTTCTGAACTAACATAGCGTGTCCAATTGGAGAAGTATTGTGTAAAATAGAGAATTCATGAAGAAAAAGTAATTGTTATAAGCAGTTGGAATATGCTTAATCTGTTTAAAAAATAAAAATAAAAATAAGTTTGGTCACAATAATCCTAAAAGAGGAAGTGAGAAGTTACCTCGAGTGTGCCTAAAGATTATTATTTGGAATACACAATTTTAATAATACATAGAAAACTTTTAAATGCTATTCATTAACATAAATAAATTTATAGAGTTCGATCCAAAGTTTTGATCAACGTGTAAGTTACTATCCACTAGTGGCTGTTATCCCAAATTAGACATATTCAAGGAATTTTGTTAAAGGCTTAGTATAAAGAAAAGTTATGTCTTAAAAAGGAAAAAGAATATACAGAGAACCTCAAAAGGTAATTTGTATGAGAACTTAAAGTTCTTTATATGATTATCGAACTCTAAGCGGAAAAAACATAAATTGATCTCATGTGTTTGTCAACTACACATTCTATACTTAAAACACACACACATACACACTCATGAGATCAAACTTGTATTGAACTTTTCTGCTTGAACACAAGTGTATTTTACTTTTAGGCATCATAAACTATGATTCTCCAATCAAAAAAAGCATGTGAACAAATTATTTATTTGTAAAAAGTAGCAATAATACATTGCTAACTTCATCCCTCAATTTCTCATGAAACAATATTGAAAAGTGGGCTCTTGGTTTTTATAACACGAGTAGAGGATGAATTTATTTTATTTAATAAGAATAGGAAGCCCTGGGACAGGGACATGAGTACATCTTGCTTCAAATGACACCTTGAGACTGCTCACAATTCGAGCTTCCTCTTTTGCAAAATATACTATAGGAAAAGTCACTAATGTAGACTTCATTGTCCACCATTTTCATTTAGATGAAGAATGCAAAGACATTGAGACTACCCTAACTCAGTTCAGAGAGCTAGAAATTAGAAGTCTGGATGAACACTGCGTCCTGTTATTAGGCCTGTTTTGCTTCTGAAGAGTCTAGGGTCAAAATGACCCTACAGCTACCTAAATGGGTGAGCCAGTGAGCCCTAGTATAAGTTATTTCCTTCTTTATTTTTCTCACTTGCTCAGGAGGCTTTCTCACTCGCTCCAAGTGAGAAGCATTACTTCTCATCTACTCTGATTTTTCAGTCATTTCACTCAAGTATTTCTAGCTCTCCATGTCTATAAAATAAAGGGTTCTATGTATTTTCTAAGACACCTTCCAAAACTAATATTCTCAATTTTTTAAAATAATAGTTTATTGTCAAATTGGTTTCCATATAACACCCAGTGCTTCTCCCCACAAGTGCCCTCCCTCCATGACCATCACTCCTTCCCCCCCTTCCCCTCCTCCTTCAGCCCTCAGTTCATTTTCAGTATTCAATAGTCTCTCATGGTTTGTGTCTCTCTCTCCCCAACTCTCTTTCCCTCTTCCCCTCCCTATGGCCCTCTGTTAGGTTTCTCCTGTTAGACCTATGAGTGAAAATGTATGGTATCTGTCCTTCTCTGCCTGACTTATTTCACTTAGCATGACACCCTCAAGGTCCATCCACTTTGCTACAAATGGCCAGATTTCATTCTTTCTCAATATTCTCAATTTTTAACTACATGTCAAATTGAATTCTTACATTCACTTAAGGTTTATTATCCCTGCCTTAGAATTAAGTTCATACCACAGATAATAAAATGAAAGTGTAATTAATTTTCTAATACTAAGTAAAAGGTTGCATGTGTGCAATAATTAGCAAACCACAACAAAAGATTCTATAGGTAATCATTAAGATAAGGTGTTCCTGATGCTGTGACCATTTAAGTGGTGAAGTATTTCATAACCATTCGTGCAAGATAGTGGTTGTTTCATATCATAACAGTAACTTTGAAAGTTTTTACTTTCTTTTCTCATGCTGTGCACAGCCCAAGCAGCAAAATACCACTGCCAACAGTTAACAGAGATCCTAGATATATTCTGTAATTTATCAACTTTACTGATGGCTTCTAAAACGGATTGTACTGTGACAGGAAATAGTCTGATGAAGTTGGGTTCCAATTCTAGCTTCATCACTTACCAGCTGGGTGACCTTAAGCAACTAAATATCCACCAGTTAATTTTAACTTTAGGAGATCAGAAATTCATTTTCCTTTAAAGTGTCATATTCCCAGTAGGGCTCGGCATATTGCAAATATTTGTGTGACTATTTATTGAAGGGATGGACCCCTCAGACCTGTTTTTCATTAGGCAATGAAGATAATAATATTTTAATGCTTTATTCTAGAATTAAAAAGGTAAAAGCCAACAGCAGAGCCCAATGCACTTTGCAGGTGTTTAAAATATGCTTGTTTCTTTCTTTGACCCAGTTTAAAATAAAGCTAGATCAGGTAAACAAAATTTTTTCTTGTAAAAAATACTTACTTAAGGTACAATCTTTTAATAAAAACAATGAAACATGCCCATATACAGTTTAACATCCATTAGATCTCATCTTAACAGATAAGTCTTAAAGCTATAAAATATTCCTTTCATTACTCTCATTTCTGCAATTACAACTACTGTCATTCTCTATGGGCTCTTTTGTGTCATCCCATTTTATTAGTTTCAAGAAGATACTCGTGGTCAAAGATAAGTTGCTTTAGTAGGTACCTAGATCCTCAAGGTTAGAGACAGGGCCACACATCTAGCATCTGGATGAACCATGTGAAACTGCTAATATTTGGCCATTTATGACCGACAGGAATAGTAATTCTGCATGGTTCAGTGAGCAACTATTCAAAAAATATTTAATTTATTAAAAGTAGGAATAAAACAGTAACTTTATTTAGTTATTAATTCTCAACATAAATTGCAGAGTTGGCTTAAGAGTAATGCTCCAATATAGGATTATAAACATAAAATAAACAATAAACTAAGATCATCAGGCAAAATGTCTTACTTTCTGCTATTTGTACTTCCATCACTGAAACTGAAACACAGGTGCGTAATTCTCGCTTCCATGATTTCCTTTAGAAGGGATACTCCCCTCCCCTCCAGCCCAATGACTTTGATAACATTCATTTTACCCTACTCTTCAAGATCCAGGTCAGATGCTACCTCCTGCATAAGGCTTAACCAGGCATGCGTGTCCTGTGCTCCCATTCTACACCTCCTTCTATATACATACCTCATTGGACTAGAGGCATCTATTTTTGTGAGTGTGTCTCTGCTTTTACCTAATTTGAAAGCATGTGGTTATTCAACCCCAATTTTACAGGAAAGAATCTTTGGTTTCTCAAGGTCTTTCATTTGAAAAATTCACAGATACTATTTTGGATTTCCTATATATATATAAATCAGACTTTAAAGATTTACACAGTAAGGGGGCACCTGGGTGGCTCAGTCAGTTAAGACTCCGACTTCAGCTCAGGTCATGATCTCACTATTCATAGGTTTGAGCCCCAGAGCCCCATGTCGGGCTCTGTGCTGATAGCTCAGAGCCTGGAGCCTGCTTTGAATTTTGTGTCTCCTTCTCTCTCTGTTTCTCCCCCACTTATGCTCTGTCTCTGTCTTTCAAAAATAAATAAATGTTAAAAAAAATTTACATAGTAAGCCTTTTTCCATACCTTAACAGAAAAAAACATAAATTTTTGGGTTATACAAAAAAATAAGAAATTTTATGTGATTTAAAATATAAACAGTATGACAACTGTCAGCCATGTTTATTTCAATATTATGTATTATTAAACAACAAACAAAAAACTTACCAGTCTCAGAAGTCCTTACAGAGAGTAAAGAAGATAACTGATTGCCATGACCAAATCTGGTATACGACCTGACAGAGATGTTATAGAGGGTGTAAGGTTTTAAGTCCTTTAGAGTTATGTTTGTGGTTGAGGTGTTCTTCAGAAACAAGGTATCCCTATTTTTATAGAGCACTTCATAAGCAACAATAATCCCATTGGGTTTCTCAGGAGGTGACCACTTCAAATTTATTTCACTTGCAGTAACATCAATAACTTTAACATCTTGAGGTGATGATTCCGGTTCTGGAGGATGAAAACAAAATTTTAAATACATATATTTATTGCTTTAGACACTAAAGACAGCATGAGGTAGATGGCAATAAGCACGCAATACCACTTGCTACTTTTTATTAAAACTACCTGATATTCTTACCATCTTCTGGAGTCCTCACAAAGATGTCATTTTCCTCAGACAAAGAACTTTCTCCAACATGGGTTGAGGCAGCCACTCTCATTTTATATTTTGTGTATTTCTTTAACCCTATAATGACATCAGGTAATTTGTTTAAAGATTATGAAATAACATTTTTACTCTAGGACCATTTGACATAGGACTAGTGAAAAAAATTTATTTGGGAGGCTGGCTCTCCAAGTCCATTTCCTTATAATCCCATTATCCCAAAACTCCTTGGGCTTGAGGGGATTTCCATGTTGATGATATTTTAGTTATTTCCTGAATATTAGGGCAATCATCTGAAGCTGAATAAATTATTTTTGGCACATTGCAAAGATTGTGTGGACTCAGCACAAACACCATGTCAGCTGAGTTCCTTCCACGGATTTTCACATTCATTCATTCAAGCTTGTAACACTCTCTTTCAATGTACCAGATATAAAGTTCCTTTTGTTAAATATATACCTATGATACTTGTAATCTGATGATGTCATTTCTTTGCAGATAAATATAAAGAAAACCATTTAGTTGAGTTATTTATGAACATATTTTTGAAGATATCCATGGCCGCACAGCACAACCAAGTCTGAAATGATGCAGCCCATATCCTGTAGTGTTTAAGGCAGAAAAAGATGCATGTTTTAATCAGAACAGGAATGTTTTAAAAGATTGTTCTACCTGTTATGAGAAAGCTGTTATCTGTAGTGGTCATCTGGAACGCTCTGTTTGTATCCAGTTCCATTGCATAAATTGTATAATGAGTTATTTTTCCATTGGGATATTCTGGAGGATCCCAATATAACAAAACAGATGAAGAACTAATATTTTTATAGTTTATAATTTGAATGGAGCTTGGCACTTGTAAAGAAGAATGAACAATTAATGTGAATGAAAAGAAAAAGTATTATAAAGTAAAAAAGTAACTATTTCAAAGGAAATACATTCTTACCTTGCTCACGTGTCCTAACATTAAGAACCGTTGGTGGTCCTTCTCCCATGATGGTGAAAGCAGATACACTGATCGTGTGCTCAGTGAAAGGTGCAAGTCTCCTGATAACATAAGACAGCTGCTCAGCAGCCATGTCAGTGAGATACAGATTCCTTGCCATTCCTGTTTGAAATCAGTTTTTTAAAAAATCATTATCAAAATTGTTTTTCCTCACAGAGTCAAATCTTAGACTTGATTTTACATTCTCCATGTACTCCTTTATATGAAATAAAAAATATGTAAAAATAATAAACATGCATAATTAATAATAAATACATCCTGGAACATGAGATTAATGTTTTGAGAAAATATAACCTTCTCAACGGGATGGGCTAGGAATTTTATTAAATGGAAGACTAGATAATATATCAAATTAAAATGTTAGAAGTCAATGCTATGTTGCAATCTAAATGTTATAGAAATGAGACTTTTATTTGGACTCAAAAATCGCCATACCTTTATTAAAGCCCATGGAGCTTTAAAACAAACATGCTTGGGTAACTGACACATAAATACGTCTGAATGAGAATTACTAATGTTATTTTTTTATTAAGAACCTGTGCTTCCAACAATGGTCAATAAAAATTAGGCCAAACAAAGTACTCAAGGAAACATCTGTATCAGAAATTGTAGGCCTCTTAATTTTTAGTGTTGCTCATCTTTGCACAGGAAAAAAAAATGGATCAGTAAATGAAAAAAACACATATAGGATGTAATGTGATATTTTTTACTAATTCTACCATCAATAAAATAACACTTCTAATTTGGAATGAAACAACAACTAAATCAGAAAATAGACAATGAAAAAAAATGTTCTTTTAACTTAGCATTTTAGAATGAACAGAGAGTCATTTAGATCTGTGTTGTGTAACCGAGTATTTTTAATTTGCTATATATGACATTCTTCTACTAGAAACAATAAGATCCATTGACCCTGAAAAGCAAGTGTATATACTAATGACATCACCATGTCGGTGGGTCACCTACACCTGTTTATCACCCCATGCACTAGGTTGTAACTTTCTGACCTATTTACCTTTAGTGACATTTGAAAACCTATTAGTCAAAAGCTGCAGAGAGTGTGAGGCCTGTAAATGATTTGAAGATATGTTAATCCCTCCCCATCACACCTGCTTTGGCAACTGTAATAACTGATTGTCTATGCAGCTTGGCCAGAGACTCTAGGGTGCAACTTTCTCTAGGAGGAAGGTCAAATGGGTTAGGAGGGGCCAGCTCCTGCCTGTGTGGCATATCCATTTGCTGCATGAGGTTATCCAACAGTTGAAGAAAAAAAATCTGACTCCAGCCATTAATAATTTGGTTGAACTCTAAGCTAAGGTTCATATCTGTGCTAGCTAGTACGGGGGGCGGGGTTGAATATGTTTCAACGAACATAAAAATTGTACCTACCAATTGTTGAATGCTGGTCTTCAGCTCTATCCCTCGTAGGAAAGTTATGTGGATGGCTGTTATATATAGCTGAAGCTAGCGAGTACAGGTCTGAAGATATCTCTGCTGAGCCCTCAAATAATTCTGTCATCGACTCTACTATGTTCACAGATTCTGGAGCTGTGGGATCACTTATATACTGTAATTAAGGACAGACACTTATAATGACCATTTGTAACAGTTACACTTAATAGTGACTTCACTCAAGTATTTATTTAGAAAACCTAGTAGCTTTGAAATCACACTTTTCAAAAAGATAGTATTATTTCCATGATTACTGTCTTCACTACATTCCCAGATTTCATCCTAAAGCTACTAAACTCCTGCAGCATTTTAACACATTCTGATCACTCTATTATCTTAAGAGATCAATGCCATATTTTGGAATGAAGGAGATACTTGTTTCTGATTGGAGTTAGTTACTTTATTGGAGAATTAGACATCTTCATACAAAGGTTTCATAACTAGACTATTTTAAAACTGTTTACCCTCAAAACTAAGTGTTTTAGGCATACTGCCTTATTAAAATATGCTTTGCTTCCCTATCTGTGTGTTCTCACTTGTATATGAGGTATGAGAGGCCTGCATGCCTGCTTGATACATCAATAATGGCAGTTTAGCTATAATCAAGTGAAGTTAAAGACAAGAACAGAACAGCATGGTAATAGCTTTCAAACAGCCCCTCCAAAGCTCTTGACCGAAAGAATATTTTAAGTAACTGTGATTGCTCCTAGATCCCATAATGTCCTTCACACATGTCACATTCACCAAAGTAACAGATACTGAAGTGAAAATATCAGGAAACATTACAGATAGATACAGTAGGAATTTCTATTTGGATAACAAGATGACTCCATTCTCCCTGCCCACACAGCATAACTGACTGAGGAAAGGGTATTTGGGCCACATAGTATTAGGTATTTTGTGTATGTACTTCTTCAACCTTGAACATAAGACTAAACAGTAATCAAAGTAAACGTTCACTTTCATTTAACAACAAATGAAATGTGTAGACTCTGGATTCTAATTAGTATTTATATGCCTACCAACGTAGGCTTTGAAGATAATCGGGAATATTTGAATATATTCTAGATATTAGATGTTACCAAGACAATATTAGTAATTCTGATAGTTGTGGCAATGGAATCAGTGAATGAACTAAAATGTCCATGAGTTTTAGAGATTTGTTCTTAGTTAGGCATGTAGGAGCCAAATGAAGTCTGGAATTTATCTTAAAATATATCCAAAGCAACAGCAACAATAGGAGATAGCTGACACGGGAATGGCAGGATGTTAATTACTGAATCCAGGTAATGGGCAAATAGGGGGTTGTTACATTCTCTACTCATATTTGTGCAAAATTTTCCAAGATAAGATCATTTTGAAAAAATAGAAAACACTGCAAGAACTATTCACTTTGGGTCTATTTCCTTTCAAGTTCTGTTTCAAAGCTCACCTCCAAAACCCTTTTTGAAAAAAAAGAAAATTATGTTATTCTTTTTCAATTCCATGCTCTCATACCCTCAAAATTTATAATACATAATAAACACTTTATTTATGTCCAAGTTTTGGTACACCTGTCTTTTAATTATCTTACATTTTGGGGGGGGGTGTCTTTAGTCCTAGAGCCAAAAATAGGGTTTTTACTGCTAAATAACATCAATAGTTAGTATTTTAAAAATGTAAGGGTGCTCAGGAAAAATATCAAGAAGACAAGGAATTTTTAGGCAGTTTGTGTAATCATCAACAAGAGCAGGTCATTTAAATATAACTTTTCTGAGAGATAAAAGAATGGAGAGAGGATCTAAGGACATCTCTAGTTCTCCAAATGGTATTTATAAAATAAAATTATCCAAATCTTGTTTACATCCTTAGCCAGAAAAATATTTTGATGAAAAGCAGTGGGACACTTATAAGATCTATTCTAAAAAAGTTGTGATAAAGAACTCTGGATAGGGAACTCTATATGGGGCAAGTTAAAGGTCTTCTATCTTCCAATGGCTCAGTTCAGCTCTGCCTCCACAGGGAAATCAGGGAGGGCATGAATCACAAACACATAATTCAGAGATGCTCTGGTATTCCAGTCAATAGTTTACGCCTGAACTACACAGCTGTTTCCACTATCAATCAGCCACTCTTCGAGAACCTATTGTGTACAAAGCACTACAGAAGGTACAATGAGGTAGTATAAACAATTTTCCTGGGAATTATAATTTTGCATTAAATCTCCCAATATTTTATACTCCGTGTCAGATAAATTATTGAAAGTTAAGCCATAACATCCCCTCAATTAGCTAAGTTAAGCATCTTTATTGACAACCTGCCATTTAATGTAAAAGCTGACCTAAATAATTCTGACTATCTGAATTTCTCCCAAATTCTGGTATTCTGGAAAGTCCCCCCCTAACTAGGGCAATGATTTGAACATTGGTTTTGTAATAACCCAGAATGTTATTAGTTACCACTGAGAGGGCCATGCCATGAATATTTCTTATACTTTGCCTCTTTTAAAAGGCATTGGATATTGGGTTCTACAAAGGAAGGAAAAAATACTTTATGAGCAAAAATAACGGGAAAGAACTAGAACTAAGGAAGTCATTGGAAGGGGCTGAAGTGGAGATGAGGGAAATGGGAGGGAAAAGAGGCCCACTGCAACTCCGAAAGGCTTTAGACTCATTGAGTTAGCCGGGGGCTCTCAACCTAAGCACTACTGACATTCTGTATAAAATAATTTTTGTTGTTGTTGTAGGAAGTTTAGCAGCATCCTTGGTCCCTACCCACTAGAAGCATCTCCCCAGTTGTGACAAAGAAAAATGTCCCCAGGAATTGTCAACTGGATAGCAAAATCTCCCCTGGTTGAGCACAACTGAGTTAGGGAATGTCACAGTTCATCAACATGAAAGCCTCTCATATGCTACCCAGGAATCTTTGGAATTTATGTGAAAGAAGTAGAGGTTCTTCGGAGTTAAATTCCTAATCCATCTGTATAAACCAACCTGATTATATGTGTAATAACCTTCATTACAGCTAATGTGATTTTATTTTATTTTTTAAGTCTCTATTATATCTATCAATTTAGGCTCACTAGAGAGAAGTCTACTGGATTGAGTTAATGAAACATTTGACTTATTCTTAAGAAATATTTCTATATTTTATTGTAGACTGTAACATGATTTATGTTGTTATTAAGCAGTGGTACAAAGAAAAGTTTCCAATTAGCATGTGCTTGGAAATGTAATGGATATTGCACACTATTTGGGTGACAAATTCTTAAGGCGTAATTCTGTTTCTGTTCCTAATGGTAAACAAGGTAAACTTTATCTCAAGCATTCCTAAACTACTCTTGAATCCTGTCAGCTTCATTCCATAGCAAGTGGTCAGGCATTTAGCTGGCTTTTTTCTCAGGTTCACGAATGACAAATATTGATATAATTGTGAAACATGACAGATGAAAAGATGTATCTGTATGAATCTCAGAAATTTGTAACACTAGGCAGCAAGATGGTGTCTTTGGGGAGAAAATGTCCCAGGATTATACCAGAAGAATAAGTATAAGAAGAAATCTGAGTGTGAAATTCAACTTAAGAGTAGTCCATGGAGAGACAACGTTAAGATTTTACAGACTTTAGTCTCAGTGGAATGAGTCTTACAAAGAAATTAATTTTATCCTTTGCATTGATAGAAGTAGAAAATGAACATGAAAGGAGAAAATAGATCTTCTCAGTTTGGATCTAATCAAATTACATATGTAATATTCTGTTCAGTTGATTAAGAGGCTCATTGACAAACTGGAAAATATACATAGGAGACTAATCAATAATATGAAGGATACAGAAACCATAGCTGTTGAGAAACTGAGGACGTTAATCCTTAGGGAAATCATGGCCATCATCTTCAAATGATAAAAAATGAAATCATTGTATACTGCTGTTACTACTACAAAGACTAACATTGAAAACTACTATGTGTCAAATACAGTGCTAAGTAGTTTCACCCATGTGTTTACTATGTCATCTGTTCAAGTTCACAAAACTAGTCAGAGCAGAGGTAGGATTGAAACACATTTCTGTGGTTCCAAATTCCAAGCTCAAAGCCACTATAATCTATCATGTGGGTCTAGAAAGGAGACATGGGACAAACTGGTAAACATTAGAAGAGAAATGAGTCAGTTCAAAACAGTTAAATAACAGGGTAGTTTCTTATTCATCTGTGTATTTTCTGACCTAACAGAGTGTCGGGTACTTTATAATTACTTAATAAATACGTGTCTGGGAGGCCATAAAGAATATTTTAAAGTTCATAGAAGAGAAGCTGATTCTATGGGGGTAAATAATCCTATTATCAGAGTTCATCAAATACTTTAGCAGAGGCTGGATTCCCAATGATTTATTAGGTACATTATACATGAGATTCATATATAAATTTGGAAGTTGAGGGGCACCTGGGTGGCTCAGTTGGTTAAGCGTCCGACTTCAGCTCAGGTCATGATCTCACGGTTTGTGGGTTCGAGCCCCATGTTGGGCTCTGTGCTGACAGCTAGCTCAGAGCCTGGATCCTGTCTTTGGATTCTGTATCTCCCTCTCTCTCTGACCCTCCTCTGCTCATGCTGTCTCTGTCTCTCAGAAATAAATAAAAAGCATTAAAGATATTTTTAAAAATTTGGAAATTGAAATAAAATTCTTCAAACCCTGAAATTAAATTTTCTAATATATTTTTCAATTATTTCCTTAAATATTGAAAGTAAAATCTTATATATATTTCAGCATCCTTTGATATCCTCTATTTATTAAGAATCAAACAAACCATTAGAGGAAACTGGAAAAATAATTTCAACAATGGTAATAAGATCAGATCAAGCCTAGCATAAGATGATTATAATTTAACATGTCTTAAGTTTCATCATTATGATATACATGATGTATATCATCATGATATACACATGGTGTTTACCTCTAAAATCACTAAATAGTATTTTTATACTGCTCTGATAAGACTCAATTATTTTAGATAGTATCTATTGACATTCTGCTAGGATACTGAGGAGTAACATTTCTTATATAGATACATACTTTCCCCATCTGTCCTCAAGTACTATTTGGTAACTTCTCTAATAAGTAATACATTTGAATATGGAAGGATTATTCTAATAGATCTGTGACTGGGAGACTGTGGTGGACAGTCTCTCAGGTGGTCCCCTCTATTATTCCTACCTCCAGCTATTCATGCATTTGTTAGTCCCCTCATTTTGCAAGGAAAGGATGATTTGCATATAACCAATGGAATAAGGCAAAGGTGAGAGGATATCATTCCCATGATTACTTTACACTATGTAGATTCTCCTTGCTAGCATAATGAAGTAAATGGCCATGCTGTGACAATCCTTGTGGCAAAACTATGGGAGGCCTCTATGATATGGAACTAAGGCTAGTCTCCAGTCAAAGAGCCGACAAGAAGCTGAGGCCCTCAGTTCTACAGTCAAAAGGAAATTAAATCTGCTGAACCTCTGGTGAGCCTGGAAATGACTTCTTCCTGGTCAAGCCACCAGATAAGAACACAGCACAATCAACCCTTGATTGCAGCATTATGAGACCTTAAGTAGAGAATTCACTAATTTGTGTGGATTCCTGACCCTCAGAAACTGTGAGATAATAAATAAATGAGTTGCATTAAGCTTGTGGCAAATTGTTACACAACAATTATGTTTGTGGCAAATTATTGTACATCAATGGAAAACTAATGCAGTACAATAACAATAGTCCAGGCAAGAGACTATGCATTCCTGAGCTGGGGTGGAGACACAGGAGTGAAATATGTATTAAGGTCATCCTTTGGAGGTAACAATAACTGGCTTAACATTGAATGATTATTGAATGCTAAGTATAACCAAAGTCAAAGGTAGCCCCCTGGTTTTGCGTCTTTATGACAGAAAGGATAATGGTGCCATGATCTGAAAAAGAAATATCAGGCAAGTAAAAGGCTTTCTAAATGCTTAGACAGTGACCTTCGGATTAGAGATCTGTGGTATAATCCAAGGGGTAAAGGAGTTCTAAGCTTAGTTGTTTGGTATCTAAGCTTCAAATTAGTCTTTCTCCAGGACCTGTTCTTAGTAACTGATACTATTAATTGCCTGGACATTCTTCTTATGTGTCTTGTGGAAACCTTCATAGATCTCCATCACTGTCTCAGGATCTCTGTCTAGTATCTGTTCCTCATGTCAGCTTTGTCTCCTCCTTCTGATCATGAATCAGGTCGCTATCCCAAAAAAGGATTTTTGTTTTGTTTTGTTTTGTTTTTGCGAGGTAAATGAGTTAGATGTGATAAACCCTGACAGAACCTCCCTAGAAATGGCTGTAATTATGAATAGAGTGTCAGAGCAAGATCAGAGTAGAAAGCAGGGCAAAGGGATCATGTAGGTGGGAAGCTGTCATTAAAACTGTGAGATGATCACCAGAAGGTGTAATGTGGGACACCTGGGTGGCTGAGCTAGTTGACTGTCCAACTCTTGATTTTGGCTCATATCACGAGCGGTGAGATCAAATCCCACATGGAGCTCTGCACTGACAGTAAGGGCCTGCTTGGAATTCTCTCTCTCCCTCTCTCTACACCCCTCCTTCACCCCGCTCTTTCTCAAAATAAATAAATAAACTTAAAAAGGTGTAATGAGGTGGCTGAAAACAGAACTGTTTGGAATACCTTTATAATGAAGGAGTTAAAAAATTATATGAGAACTAGCTTTTTCATTTTTTTATTACACAAGACCAAAGTTTTACAAAGTTACAGCATATGAAAGTGGAGGAAGCATGAGGGGGAAAAAACCAAAAATCTGGAGATTGGGAGGCAAGCAAGATTGATTCTGTAGGAGACGAGGAAGATGGGGACACATAAAAAGATACAACAACCTTATTTGACACAAGTCACTGGTGAGTTCTAATAAGATTTCAGGGATTTAAGAGAACTCTTATGAAAGGGTGTGGAAGTCATACTTTGAGAAGTATGAGTGAATGAAAGGAATGAGTCCTTATTTTGTATCAAGGTGAAGAAAAAGGGTAATAAGTGAATACCTTAAACCAGAGATTGTATTTATTATCTCCTTTATTTCTTGCCCTGTAAGGTGAGTATATAAGCCCTGCTTTTAAAATGAGGGCACCAGCTCTCCAAAATTTGACTTGTCCAAGGTTATAGAGGTAGAAAAGGGGAGAGTCAGGGCTAGAACCCAAGTCAATTGGGATTTAGAGCCTCTGCTACATCAACTTCCTGAAAGATGAACCCAAACACCAGTCACATGGGAAAGCAGAAATATCAATTATTGGACTGATCTAATAAAGAAAGATACCATTATAGAAATAAAGAGAAGTATTATGTGTTCTTTTACTGAGGAAGGATAAGGAAGCTAATCATGAATGTCAATCAGGGTGAAAGTTTTGATGCCATAATTAATAATCACATGTCACGATTATGTAGCATAGCACTTACCATATGCCAGGTATAGTTCTACCTTAATTATGCACATAAACCCATTAAATACTTATTAATACCTTTGTCATAGGGACTCTTATAATCTCTGTCTTTGAGAAGAACAAACTGTACAGATCAGAAGGCTAAGGCCAACTTTCTTAAGGTTAAACTAGCCATGATGGCAAAATAAAGGTTTAAACCCAAGCATTCAGTCTCCTAGGTCCATGCTCCCAATCTCTCTACTGTAGAACCCATTAAATGGGACCAGGATATAAGCCCAGATTTATATGACCCCAAAGCTCATGTTCTCTTCAGTATATCACAGGGATTACAAGCCATGTCGACAGAGGCAGAATCACAAAGAAGCCTTTCTAGAATGCCTTAGCTTCAAGAGAAAAACAGGTATGGCTGGTTATTCAATAGATGTCATTAGCAGAAGTGAGCGACCCATCACCCAGTCCCCAAACAGCTATCTAATTTAAGACTATCTTAGCAGAAGCAAAGGTTTAAGCTTTTGCTTTTTTCCTGAGTTGTCAACTTGAGTATTAAAAAAAGTATAACTCACATCTTTTGCACAAAGAAAAGGAATAAACATAGAATTGAACAGAGATAATGAACAATTTGGAGCAGTAAATCCTGGGCAGCCAGAGTGCACTGAGCACATAGTCACGTCAATTTTCAAGTAGGTACAAGAAGTGGAAGAAGGTTGAGACTAGAAACAGAATCGACAGTATGTATGGGGAAAAATAATAGAACAACTAGAAAAAACAATGATTCTGGACCAAAACAGTAGAAATCAATTGCTGAATAGCCATCACGTAGTGCCTGCACTACCAGTGATGGCTGCACTCACTGGTACTAAGTACATTTATTTTTGTACCCCTTCCTGGATGTGACTAATCTGGAGGCCTATAGGGCCCTCACAGGTGAAGAGCTGGCTGGGTAAGGTCATTGAAGACAGGTAAGGGAAACCAGTGAGGCCTATACCTCTAACAAAAACAAAGGGGGAAAAAATAAGACTTCCATTTCGAATAGTGGCAAACACATTGACCTCTTATTTTATGTTTATGAATGACAATCTCCTTTATTTAGTCATTTGCTTTCTTTAATCAAACATACTCTGTTTGGTTCTTTTCTAAAATGAGGTAGCTCTGAGAAAATTAGCTTCCAATGACTGAACAGGACAAGTGGTTTGTCAACAACAACTACTAAATTACTGTGCCTTCCATTGGCATCCATTCCAAATTGCAAGCAAGCCTAGAAGGAGTGTTTAAATCATAACAGGAGTTTCTAAACAATTCATTAACTGAATTACCATAATAATACTCACTTATGGAAGCACCTTTAGTCCTGCTTAATTGCTCAATTAACATTTTTATATGCTGAAAAATAATAATAGCACTTAACTGATAATATATATTCTAAAAGGATATATGACCTAGCTAGATTATCAACATAGCCCACATTTATTTCACTTTGTACCCATGATGCTTATCAAAGATTTTATGTTTGAATGCTGAAAAATTTTCCAAATTATGAGAGCCAGAACCGAGAAGAAAGGGCTCACCAAGAGGTGAAATGAAAGTGCAATACCTCATCTTTTCCTGTGAGCAAAGTATTTTCCAAAATTACTCCTGTCTCTGAAACTAACACTTTGACTCGGTATTGGTTAATGATTCCATTTGGTTGTCGTGGTTTCTTCCAAGTTATTCTTATTTGTGTAGCTTCTACTTCTGCGAGTTGTAAATCAGATATTGCACCCGGAACTAAAAAAAATGAATAACGAGGAAAAATTTAAAAATATATTATAAATTTTTTAAATTACTTAACTTCTTAGCTCACAATTTAAGATTTGTAAGAAAGTCTATTGGAAAATAGACTAAAATAATTTACTATTTATTAACAATTGAATATGTAAAAGATTCTTTAAAGACACAGGTAAAGTTAAATTTCTACATATTGTCCTCAAAAATGTCAATAAGAAATAGGATAACATGGAATAATTTCTTCAAATCAGAATGTCATATTATTTGTTTGAAATATATTCATTAATAACTTCCCAAAGAAAGCTGTTTATGGATGATTAATGCACAGTAGAAACCTTGAAGACTTTATAAAGATTATAATAACATATCAAAAAACAATATCCGTAAGACTTTGAATGCAATGAAATGTAGTTGGTGCATTCAATTAGGCTGTCTTTTAACTTTTTACATGAGGTTGTTTGAAGAATTGTTTGATTTTGGTCTGCTGGCTTTACAAATGAATTACATGAGTTTCTAATTTTGGACTTCCCTACTCTTGCAGTAATAAAGAAAAACAGAAACAAACTGAAAACTGGTTAAAATAAAGCACCCAGTACTTAAATTCTATTTAGAAAGTGACTAAAAGTGACATCCAGTAAACCTCCCAGTGCCACAGGAGTAATAGATCAAGGATAAAGATGCCCTCGGCTTTGTCTACTTTATGTTTATAGCTCCTTGTGTGATTATGAATAGCTAATTAACTCTCCTCATACGTTTGATGATCTATAAAATGGGTATAATTATATTATTTGTATTAATATGCAAGGTTCCTGGAAGGAACCTTGAATGAAATGTTTAGGAAAGAAAACAATATAGCCCCTTATGATCAAGATGTGGTAAAACATTGAATTGGTTTCCCTAAGCTGTTTAACATTAGTATAGTTTTAGCAAATACCATTTAGAACAGAGGCACATTAGGGGTATAATATAAATAGAGAATAACTTTTTTCTCTTTTAAGATAACAGAAATGAACTGAAAATTAATGTCATAGCTCCTGTAAATGTTATTTAAAACTAGTGAATGTAATTATGTTCATGTTAACCATATAAGAAATGTATGAAGTTTTCATTCCATAGATTCAGGTTTTTTTTCTTGGTCTCTATAAAGTAATCATTTAAAAAAACCTAGACATTTTACTAATGTAAATATTTCTAAATGTTTATAAATAGTTGATGGCTAGATAGATGAGTCATTCTTGCCTAAGAGCATATTATTTGATTACTGCAACCAATATTTTCATGTTCAACATGGTAGTAAAACTTGTGCTCAAAAACCTGGGAGATAAACATGAAATGGATACACCTGTATTTTGCTAATTCTTTTTTTTTTAAGTTTATTTATTTACTTTGAGAGAGACAGCACGAGCAGTTAAGGGGCAGAGAGAGAATCCCAAGCAGGCTTTACACAAAACTGCAAGATCATGACCTGAGCCCAAACAAGAGTGGGACACTAAACTAACTGAGCCACCCAGGTGTCTCAATTTGCTAAGTCTTTAAATCCCCTTTCCTAAAAACATTTCAGTATATCTATATATAGAAAGGTAACAGTTTAGACTGATCTCTCCCCACAAAATTTCTAATCTGAAGGAAAAACAGTATGACCTTTCGAGGGTAGAGGATGAGTTCTAGACTAGGACCCGCAAATCACCGATTCACTCCATCATTCAACAGACTGAGCCCTCATCTTTTGCTCACTGTTCTAGGCATAAGACAGAATCTTTTGCATAAGTCACCTCTTTTATAAATTTTTCATTAATGTATATCGTCCCTAGAGCTTATGTTTCTATCATCATATTTACCAACACACATTTTTTCAAAGGCAGATGAACTTTCATGTATGATGATTAATATATATATATTATTTATATATAAATATTTCCATGTATATCAAAATATATATTATATATAATATAGAAATAATATATTGTTTAATAAAATGGAAGAAAAGTAGCAGTTTCTTTATTTTCTAACGTGATATTTTTAATATAACTTAATAAGTATTGCTCAATGACACTAACGTCTAGAATTATAATTCAAATAAAGATTAAGTGGCTCTATATCACCTTAAAACTGTACCCTGAACATGTAAAAGAACATCTGTAAAGCTATCTCTCTCTCTCTCTCTCTCTCTCTCTTTTCAGTGAAAGAAGAAAAAGCTTGGGGGATAAAGGAAATGGAGTAGACACCATTGTATCTTGTCCTCAGAAAGATACTTGATCTGTTACACCACAAATTCTTACGGGGAAACCAGAGACGTATGGATTAGTTCAAACTCCTTTACTATTGATACCAAATTAACTAAAGAAAATCAAATACAGAAGGCAATTATTCATGGTTCAGCATCAATTCTGAGGTGTTGTCCACAGCGACTACCTAAGAATCATTTTCAAGTCAATATATATATAAATTTTATTAATAAATGAGAAACACAGTAGACATCTAAAGGGTAAATAATATTCCAAATGACTTTAAGTTTTCAAATGAAAAACTATTAGAGAAAATAAAATGGAGACAAATGGCTCTGGGGCAAAGAAAATACATAAAATAAATTTTGCCATTATCTAGCAAATTAAAATTTAATAAAGTTAATAAGTTCAATAACTTAATAACTTCAATAAGTTAAAATTAATTAAATTTGAAAAATACCTATTGACAAACACAGTCATTGGGAACTCTAAAAAGTTGACTCAGTGATTTCCCTACTAAAGATTTTACCATTTTTAGAAAGTAAGCAATTTGAAGAACAGAGGTCTTTCCTTTCATAAGTCTATTTATAGAAGAATAAATATGGATTTCACTCCTCTGTTTGCTTTTAAGAAATGATATTAACCTTCTTATGAGATATTTAATACTGGTGACCAAAAGTTATTAGGGGGTATTGAAGCACCAAGGTTTTTCTTAAGATTTGTTTAACCCTCATGGAAATGATAAGAAAATGCTGGTTTCTATGTTACATTCATAGCACTGTCTCATTAGGGATAGGCAACTCCACAACGTTTTGTAACATTATTATATGATTATTGTATAATTATTAAATTATCATTTTTTTCAAAACCATCTTTTCATGCCTATGTAGAAATCTGATCAGTAAAATATTAAGGAATATGCAGGAATCTTATGAAATGTATAGGAATACTGCTATAATAACATGATATTAATTTTTTTTGATGATCAAAGTAGACTTATGACCATAGTCTGTTAATGAAATCACCCCCATGTTACTGAAATACCATATATCATTACCTATAAGATGTCAATTCAACATTTTTCTATAAATATCTAAAGATGTATTAGAACCCTATTGCTTCAAAAGAAATAAAAAATATAGTCTACTTTTAACTATGGAGAAGAAAATAATTTGGTACCCTTAATTAGAATACAAAGAACCCTGCTGTATTAAAAAAAAAAAAAACAAAAAAAAAAAGGTATGCCTCCACTCAGTTGGTTAAGAATCTGACTTTGGCTCAGGTCATGATCTCACAGTTCGTGGGTTTGACCCCCTGGCATTGGGCTGTGTGCTGACAACACCGAGCCTGGAGCCTGCTTCAGATTCTGTCACTCCTTCTCTCTCTGCCCTTACCCTGCCTGTACTCTGTTTTTCTCTCTCTCTCTGTCTCTTTAGCTCTCCCTCAATAGCTCTCTCTCTCTCAAAAATAAATGAATTAAAAAATTAAGATAAAATTAGTATAAAATTAAAGTCTCAATTTTAACTGAAAGTATGTAGTTCTAGTGAGTAATTAGACTGTTCTCATATAGTTTAAAGATTCCTTTATTACAAGTTTTTAATTAGCAGGACCAGGATTCATAAGTGTTGTCAGAAGTAGAAAGCTACATTTACTACATTTGCCAGAGCATCCCATTGAAATCCTTGTGAAGACTGAACTATCCATCCTAAGAGAACTCCACGGAGAAAAGCTGGCCTGCAGAGGTAAGGCCCATGACATTTCTGCTCTTAGTGGAACCCACCTGTTGCCTATGGGCCCTCCTGAAAGCCACCTGGATATGGTCAGGAAGATAGTAAGATAAAACTCAGGATAAATTGCTTATTAAATATACACAAATGGTTCATCTCTTCAAAATCATTTTTTGTAAAAAATAAGCCACGTGAAATACATTGCACACTGTTCTTAAAATCTTTTTTTCTTTATTCTTTAAAAAAATTTTTTTACATTTATTTATTTTTGAGAGACAGAAAGAGACAGAGCATTAACAGGGGAGGGGCAAAGAGAGAAAGAGACACAGAATCCAAAACAGACTCCAGGCTCTGAGCTGTCAGGACAGAGCCCAACGCAGGGCTCAAACCCATGAACCGTGAGATCATGATTTGAGTTGAAGTTCGACACTCAACCAACTGAGTCACCCAGGCGCCCCCATTTTTTTCTTAATAGAAATATAGACAAAAGGAAAAGGAGATGAACTGTGTAAGTGATGCCCCAAATAAATAGCATGATATCGTATGTGGCAATTACCAATTCCCCTGTTTCTGCCAGATGCCATAGGACAAGAATGATGACAATAAAACAATAATCTTAAATTCTGGATTCAGTTTAGGAGCATCCACACTGGCCTGATTTGAAGGAAGACAAAAATTCTGAATTTATTTAACTGCATAACATAAGAATAAAAATTAGTTGGTCAATTAAGTTGATTGAGGAAATACTATTAAAAATAAACTCAAGGACTCTAGTCTGATGAGGGCCAGGTCATGCTACTCATTTTGATATATATTCACACAGGTTTCTAACTTTCTAAGAAATGCTTAAGAGCACTTATTAGATGAAGATAAGGAGAGATTTAAGATCTAATGGAAAAGACATACACGTTGCTAAGACTCTTCTGACAGAAACACAATTGAAAAATGTTAATAGGAAAACAATGAGAACATTTTGCTTATAAATATGCATCTATTTGACCTGTGTATTGAAAACATGTGCACATAAACATTTTCATCTGAAGTTGAAATAAAACATAATTTTTATATTCTTTCAACAGCAAAATATTACCAATGGTTACTTGTTCTTTGAAGGAGAGACATTCAAATTCCCTAATAGCTGCTGCCCTCTAATGGTCGAATACTTGAGTGATTCTGATGAATGGATGCCCAGTCTTTAGTTATAGGTATATGTGTGCATTTGCACACGTGTATTTGATTTACAAGTTACTGTATGTTGGGCATCACACACACAAAAAATATGGAACCTACTTATTTTAATAATGATTTAAATGTTTATTTATTTTTTTAGAGGAAGAGACGGAATGCGAGCAGGGGAGAGGCAGAGAGAGAAGGTGACACAGAACCTGAAGCAGGCTGCAGGCTCTGAGCGATCAGCACAGATCCCAACACAGGGCTTGAACTCACAAACTGTGAGATGATGGCCTGAGCCAAATTTGGATGCTCAACCCACTAAGCTGCTCAAGTGCCCCTGGAACCTTTTTAAAGTGTTAATATACTTGCAAAAATAAAAATTGTGTTCTTCTCAACAATTGCAATTCCTAAGTAAAAAAATGAAGACGTTTAGCAAGTTTGATGTGGGTCAGGAAAATATGTTGTGGGATATGTGGGAACATTTTTTAAACACTATCATTCATCTAAAACTGTGATGGTTAATACATACAAATAAAAAGCCTTCTTGAGGAGAACTACCATTTTAATAATTTCAGGATGTGCTGTTAAATGTGTAGTATTCACCCTCTAGGAAATCTTTACTTGTTTAGAATACCCTTTTGATTATAAACATATTTTGTTAGAGGCACTGGGAATACATGGATTCCTCTACACATTAGTCTGTGATAAAAATCTATTCTACATTGAATAATGTAAGCCCAACAATGTTAAACGTCTTTGTTTACTTTGACTTTTGAGGTTTTGCCAATCTTCACTGTGTGTCTTAAACAGACTGACACTACGTATAATGCGCTAATCTTGCTTGATCTCTGGTTCTTCTCTAAAGCATGCTGTGGGTTTAATGTTCTGAGGAACACAGGCACAGAATGCATTTGGTAGTAATCTGATAAGGAAATAACATGAATTAAGTAAATATAAACCAAATAGCTCCCAATATAAGGTTTAACCAATGCAATAAAACACACAAGCAGAGTAAAATGTCTCATGAACACACTACAGAAGATGTTCTTACCTTCTGGAGGAGTGAATACTGAAATATTTGATTTGGGTCCAACTCCTACACTGGTTTCAGCCGCAACATACACATCATACACTGTAAATGGTGTCAGGTTAGTGAAAGCAAATTTAAGGTCTTTCGTGCTATTATCCAAAATCCGTCCTGCAAAAAGCAAAAGATACTGTGGATCATTTTCTCATAAAGCATGTAATCATTCTCACATTTAAGTAGATAGCCAAAAATAGCCATTAACATTTTTATCACAATTTAAAACATTACAGTCAGAATTATTACAATTTTCAAACATTTACCTTAGTAGTACATTGACATCAGGTTATATAAAACAATGCAAAGAACATGAAAATCTTCCAGAATTCAAAATAACTTCCATTAAATCATAAAGCCCTATTCAATTCTCATGCTATTTTTTGACATTTTTAAAAGGAAAGCATAGATGATGCCAATATTAAAACAGCAACAGTATTTTATACATAAATTTAGTTAATTAAAATGCTAAACATTCTCATTATCTTTAATAAAAAGATATATTTAGAATATATTTCCAGTTTCGCCTCTGAGCAAAACTCCTTAAATAGTCCATCATCAAAATTATTTTAATCCTCAACTTCACCTCTGAATAATTTTTTCATCTCTTGCTCTAGCTGAAACCAGGCTCTCTCCTAAGAACACGGCTTCTCTTCCTACAGCCACCCCACATGGTGGTCTAATTTTTTCAACAGTCATCAAGTGACTGTGGCTTCAGGTGTGCTATGTGTTTTCCCTACTCCTCCTAGTCTTATCTCAGACCAACCAAGCTCCCTCCTTATAAAAGTTCACAGCTTTAAATCTAATGTCATCAATGGCATCTGCCACCCCTCACTGTTGCAGTGATCTTCTAAGCCCAGGGTCACTCATCCTCATTCTGGATAGTTTAGCACCTGCCTCAATGTTACTTTCTTCCGTGCAACCATCTTAATTTGTGGTGATTTCAGTATCCCTAGAGATAATCCTTAAAACACTCCCAGCTCTCTTTAAATAATCTAGTCCTCCACCCTGTCTTGGCCACTACCATGACCATCACTATTACTTGTAACTGAATCCTTCATGATCTCAGTCTCATGCAACTCTTTTTGACCATTCCTTCTTATCTCCTGTTCAGTTATTCTAGAACCCTGAAGCAACAATAAGTTTACTGGGACCTCTAATCCATTGATTTTTCTGACCTATTTTATTCTGTTTGGTTTGGTGACCCACACTTGGTTTCCACTCTTTATTCAGCCTCAATGACACTGCCGATTATAATCACTGCCTTTACATAAGACTTCGCTTCCCCTCCTCTTCCCTTGTTGGAAGGAGCTATAAGAAAACAAATCCACTCTGACTGATACCACTTTATCACTACCACACCTCAAAAGAGCCCTAAACTGTACCTAGCCCCCTACTAGTGTTCCATGGCTCAATCACACTCTTTACTCTTTTAAGTTGATTTCTTTCATAGAACTCAGGAAAGAATTTTAGAGTCTACTTCATTGACTTCCAGCAATACAGTATTTAAACACCTCAAAATATCTGACAAGGGGAATTCCAGGTCCTAATTATTCACAAAGATGGAGAACTTGCTACATTAAGTAGTTGCCTATATTATTTTTAGAAAGCTCCAGTTATTAGAAATGCATTCCTTGTTCTAAGAAGAAATCTGATTTAATATAATGAAGTCCATTGTTCTTCATAAATATATCTGCAATTAGAGTAAGTCAAGGTCCTCCTGTTCAAGCATTTGAAGACACATGTGTGCTCCATCAATTCTCTACTTAGGATTTATCTCATTCTTTCATCTTTTCCTCATGAAATATAGGATATGGACAAGGTTTTGTCATCCATATACTTATTTGTGATTTTAAGAAAAAATTTCAAAGAACCTCATCTTCCTTACTGCTTTTTTATTATTTGCTTCAATTATAGGATCTTATAAAAAAAAAAAGTGTGATACTTTTAAGGAGTTTGAGAATGCTAACACATTATACACAATTCTTACTCCAAAAGGCAAACAAAAAAACTGATTGAGACTTACCTGATGATCCATATAATTCAACTCTGTAACTAAATTTCCCTGTTATTACACTTGGTGGGTCCCATGAAATTGAAAAAGACTTCCCT
The DNA here is from genome assembly GCA_004023845.1 of Helogale parvula. Classification (NCBI taxonomy): domain Eukaryota; kingdom Metazoa; phylum Chordata; class Mammalia; order Carnivora; family Herpestidae; genus Helogale; species Helogale parvula. Next base: position 1,200 of record PJEM01001246.1, on the reverse strand, counting down.
GTAATGTTGCCTGTTATACAGTTTTGTGGTGGTCCTTCAGGCACTAAAATGATTATAGAAAAAAATTAACAAATAATAAATGAGAATTTTATTAAATACACATAAGAAAACACAAAATCAGAAAGAAAATAAAATATCACACCATGAGCAAAGGGTTTTTAACTTAAAAAAAGAAAACTGAATGAATTGAAGACTTTAAATAAGACAAGCTGGATCATCAGATGAACCACTTTTTTGCAACTCGTTTGATTTAAATGCTGTATATGATTACACAGGATGGTGCATTCCAATATCGTTACTTGCACAGCTACATTGTCCTGAAACATACTTATATATTGAGTTCAACCAGGCCTGGGCATCAGCCTTGAAAAGCACACTCCCTCTGAGGGACACAGGGAGAAGGATCAGAGAGTTACCTAGACCTACAGAATTTTATGGGCAAGGATCTTCTCTTCCTGTATCAATATGTATATTTGGTTCTGAGGGGAAACTTATAACCTACAGTTAAAAGATTCTAATGTAACACTGGTAACATATGAGAAGCAATGACATTTAAAAAGGCCTGTCTTTCATAGATGTGTTTCTACATTTTATGTTCTTTTGATTGAAATGAAATATTCCAAGTATTTTTCTCAAACTAAAGTTTGTCTACTAAGTTTCACTGTGTTTTATCCTCATGAAATTATTTTTTTTTAGCTGTAGGAAAAGAAGTATGGAAGAAGGAAATGGTAATATTCAAAGATGATTATTTAAATCAAGAAAAAATTTAAAACTTCATGTCATGAAATGATAAAAGCTGACAACTATGTCATCAGAAAAAAAAATACTGTGCTTTAATGAAATTACCCTACCAGTAATAATTTCCAGTAACCTCAAAAATTACCAGTCACAACTGAATGTCTGATACTACATGTCTAGTATGGTATCACGTCAGTAACTACATAAATTTACATATATATAATACTATATGTAACCCCTAATTAAATATATGAATATCCATAATTAGAAAAGAGTAATTTTCAAAGTTAATAGTAATAGTATCTAATTATACTCATTGAATCCTATTGCTGTCTCCGTTTTTCACATAGGGAAACTCCAGTGCAAAGGAGATATAAGTAGGTATATTTTTTTTTAATAGTTTATTGTCAAATTAGTTTCCATATAACACCCAGTGCTTCTCCCCTCAAGTGTCCCCCACCA
>PJEM01001245.1:312212-332854 GCA_004023845.1 Helogale parvula | reverse complement strand
TCCCTCCCTCCCTCCCTTTCTCCTTCCTCTTTCCCTCCCTCTCCCCTCCCGCTGTCTCTCCCTGCTCCACGTCTCTCTCTCTCTCTCATTCCCACCCTCCCTTCATCCCTTCCTCTCTCTCTCTCCTTTTCCCTGAAAAATAAACATTTGAAATCTCTTTTTAAAAAAAACTCCTACAATATTCAATACGTAAAATTCAAAAATACATGTAGATAAGTCTGCACACTGCCTGTTTGACTTGGGGTGAGTGCTGACCTTGGTGTGTTTCTGTGGATTGCAGAGGAGCACCTAGGGGAGAAGGGGAGTGTCCGCGGTCCTGAAGATCCTCTCGTGTCTCCAGCAGTGAAGAGATGACGTTTTCCTCCGGCGCATCTTTTGTCTCCAATTTGTGTGTATTAAGTAGCATATTTATTCTCGCAACATGACCAGAATACATCACTAATATTTGTACTTTGTAGAAATTCGAGTTTCTGCAAAACATTGAGCCCCTCCTGTTTTATTTACTACCTTTGTGAATAAAAGCTGACTCTGTCATCCAGCTTCTTGGATTTGACTTGAAAGAAAAAAACATTGTTTTCAGAAGGTATGATGAAGTTTTTTAAATTTGGGAGAACTGAAGGGATTTTTTAGTACCCTGTATTTTCTGAAAAAAAAATTCAGATCTTTGTAGCTGTGTCCTCTGCCCTTTAACAAGGTTACATTAATTAAATTTCCTTCAGGCTGGAATTATTTGGATTTGGAGAAAAATCCATTCATGTTTAAAAAAAAAAACCATTTAAAAGAACACTAAAGCCAGAAAAAAACTAATTCCTGCAAACTGTGTTTCTTTTTATGATCAGTGATTTTTCAGATAACCATTTATAATTAGATTTAAATATCTGAATTATTGTCTAAATTTGAACTTTTAAACTAGGTAACAATGTACTTTTTCTTTCCTTGGACCATTTTGGCTTCTACTGGAAGATTTAATTAAAAGGTAGAGGAGGAAATAATTCTTTTAATTTTTCTGTAAGCACAACAAAGAGTTTATTATATAAAGAATGTGGAATAAGCATGAAGAGACAGGCTTTGGGAGAAACACCAGAAAGCGCTTTTTAAATGACGGCATCACTAACCACGTGGCCTTCAGCTGCGACACAAGACCAGCCGGCGATGGTCCGGGCCCTCCAAGCCTCACTGACGTCCGTTTTTTGTTCTTGGGATAAAAACGTCGGAAGAGCTCTTAGTGTGCTCTCTGTAGAAAGCCATTGTGCTATTTATTAAGACGTTTTTATCGCTCGGAGTCCCCAGACTGATGCCCCGACCACACCAGTCACGTAGCGCCCGCTGGGCCGGAGGCAGCAGGTGTATTCCGGCCTCGCTCGCTTACTCACCCGCGGTCCTGGCCGGAGCTGCGGAGTGTTCTCCCCAGGAGCTGATGCGCTGCCGCCTTCAGAGACTGTGGACGCTTTAGAGTTTCTGTGCGGTGGTCGGTGTTCAGTCCTTACACATTAACCAAGAACTTTAGTCTGCGTGCAGAAAGCTGCTAAAGAAACCCCCTCGAGCCGGCTTTACAGGGGAGAGGATTTTGCGCGGCCCTGTTGACCAGCTCGAGTGTCGTGCATGGACAGAGACGTGCTATCAGGGCGCATCTCCAGTTTTACAGTGAAATCTGCAGGATCTGGTAACCGTGATGAGTTCCATCGGACTGGGTGTGGCCGCATAGATACCTGATCTCAGAGGACTTGGTTCACACCCAGGGATGCTGGCGGGGGATGCTGCGTTTACCTCAGGAGTTACAATCATGCAGGACTATATTCAGAAAAATGCTGGATTTCATCATTTTGGAGACTGGTAGAAAATCATCAGGACAGAAGCTCACCAGAATTGTCACGTGGAGTCCGGAGTGCCTTCGTCCGCCCTGGCCTGTTTGTTTGTACCCAGGCGGCTTGTATACCTATGGTGTACTGTTCAATAAACACTGAAGCAACCCATCTGTGTGCAGAGGCTGCTCCTGTGACCGCTATGTCATCAAGAGGTGGACGCCAGGACCGGAGGAGTGGGTGGAGCCGGCTCCCCCGGCCTCCTGCAGGGTGGAGGTGAGGGAGCTGCTGCAGGGGGGGGGGGCATTTAGGGGTTTGAAAGAACCTACCTGAGTACTGTATTTTTATATTTGGAAAAAGGGGAAACCACCTATTTTCATTTTTATCATTTCCACAAAGGACCTTAGGTTGAGAAAAACCTCTCGAAAATTTTACACTCGGGATATTTGAACTGCGTCAATTAGTTTATAGGCCAGCAGCTGAAAAGGGCGCGTGGGCTGAGACTGTAAGAACAACCGCTGAGGGCCGTCGGGCTGGCGTCCTGTAACTCAGACTGAATCCGTACATCGGGGCTGGTGGTTCTGCGCTGTTAGAGGTTCTCCTCCAGAAACACAGAGAAGCTTTAGGAGGAAACTTGGGTTTACACAAAAATAGGATGGGAATTGGGACTGCAGAGGGATTTAGGAAAAGTGGAAACCTAAACTTTGGGCAGTTAAGAAACTGAGCAGGAACAGAAGTGGCGTTTGAAGATGATAAATTTAGCTTCGCATATATGTTTGCATAGAGTAAACTAATAGCTTTATAATTATGTGCAAGAATGCATTTGTATATGACTCACATGCCTGCCTGATTATATAAAATTTGATGTGTTCTTTTAACCTAAAGCCAAGTGCACACGAAGGATTAACATTTGTGAGAAAATGCCTTTAAAGGCATTTAGGACAGTCCTTCCCAGCCACTTGGGTATTTGATTTTTGGAGCAACCGTTCTGCAAGGATCGCGTGGTCTTCTTTAATTTTTTTTTTTTTTAAAGTCAAGTGGGGTGCCTGGGTGGCTCAGTCAGTTAAGCGTCCGACTTTGGCTCAGGTCATGATCTCACAGTCCGTGGGTTCGAGCCCCATGTCGGGCTCTGTGCTGACCGCTAGCTCAGAGCCTGGAGCCTGCTTCTGATTCTGTGTCTCTTCTCTCTCTCTGACCCTCCCCTGTTCATGCTCTGTCTGTCTCTCAAAAATAAATAAATGTAAAAAAAAATTTTTAAATATAAGTCAAGTACAATTACCTCTAAAAAAAAAGTAGAGCTTATTTCTTGAATATAACGTACAGAGAGTTTCCATACACCACCTATCCCCACACACAGCCTCTCCCAGTTTTAGCAACCGCCCCCCACCATCAGAGTGACACGTTTGTTCCAACCGATGGGCCTGCCCTGACCACATTCTCACTCCAAGTCCATAGTTCACATGAGGGTTCATTTCCAGTGCTGTTCATTCTATGGGTTTGGACAAATGTATAATGACGTGTATCCACCGTTACAGTATCATACACTGTATTTTCACCGCCCTAAACATTCTGTGTTCTGCCCACTCATCCCTCCCTCCCCTTGGGCCCCGGCACCCACAGATCTTTTAACTCTCTTCCTGGTGTTCGCTTTCCAGGATGTCATATAGTTGGAACCCTGCAGTGTTTGGTCTTTTCAGACTGGCTTTTTTTCACTTAGGAATATGCGCCTACGATTCCTCCATGTCTTGTCTTTTTTTTTTAATTTTTTTAATGTTTTATTTATTTTTCAGAGAGAGAGAGAGAGCATGAGCAGGGGAGGGTCAGAGAGAGAGAGGGAGACACAGAATTCGAAGACAGCCCCAGGGTCTGAGCTAGCTGTCAGCACAGAGCCTGACGAGGGGCTCAAACCCACGACCTGTGAGATCATGACCTGAGCCGAAGCCGGACGCTTAACCGACTGAGCCACCCAAGTGCTCTCCTCCATGTATTTTCACGGCTGGAGAGCTGGTTTGGTTTTCACGCCAAGTAATATTACATCAACTCACTGTACCACGGTCTGTCCACTCACCTCCTGAATAGCCTCTCGGCTGCTTCCAAGTTTTGGCAATTCTGAATAAAGTTGCTATGAATCAAGTGCGGGCTTTAGTATGTAAACTTTCAAGTCATTTGGGTAAGTCCTAAGGAGTATGATTTGCTGGATCATATGTTAAGAACATGTCTAGTTTTGTAAGACACTGAAAAACTCCCTTTGAGATTTTTAGGACCTTTCGCGATGGAGAACCTGCAGGTACCAAGGCACCACGGTTGGAAATTGATGAAGAGAGCATTGCCAGTCAGCATGCCGTGTGGCCTTGTCCTGGACGAGTGCAGAGCCATCGTGAGTGAAACAGAAGTGCCTTTGTACAAGAGAGATGGAGCCGAGCCAGGCCTGTGGCCAGCAGTGACATCCCTTCATTCACAAGAAGCCACCGTCCTGTGCAAATCTTGGGCTGGAGGCCTTGAGTGCTGATCACCCTTTTACATAATTAGATCCGGGAGCACGCACAGGAGGGCACCATGCTTGGATCCAACCTTCGATATCATTAAAAACTGGAGGGAATCACATTTTGGAGCTTTCTGAAGCCAATAGCAAGTGCAAAGCTGTCTGATAAAAAGGACGAGACTCCGAGAGAGAAATTTCCCCTCCGCCATCTTGTTTCGTGAGTTCATGGAAACTCCCGTTACACAGCACCTCACAGAGGAGATAAGCCAAGGAAACTTCTGGACAACTCTCAAAGTAACAGTTTTTAAAAGTATTTTTCCCTCTTGATCTTCAAATCACTGGCTTTTTTTTTTTTTTTTTGAGAGACGGAGACAGCGCGAGCAGGGGAGGGTCAGAGAGAGAGGGAGACACAGAATCTGAAGCAGGCTCCAGGCTCTGAGCTGTCAGCACAGAGCCCGACGTGGGGCCCGAACCCACGAACCGTGAGATCATGACCTGAGCCGAAGCCGGAAGCCGGAAACTTAACCGACTGAGCCACTCAGGTGTCCTGATCACTGACTTTTTGAGCCATGAGAAATAAAACAGGCATTTACTTTAATTATGGTAATGATGCACTTTTGGAAAATCAAACATCTGAGCTTCGGCATTGGGCACATATTTAATGAATGACTGACCTGCCACATACTGTCCCTGAGTGCTGGTAGAACGTACCAGAAAGGTATGACATGGTTTATATAAGTCCTTTCCATGTGTTGTCCTATTTAACAACCCAGTAAGGCAGCTGAGACAAAGGTTCTGTCTCGGCGCTCCTCCCTGAGAAAACACAGGCTCAGGTCACAGAATATTCCGTGGCTTCCGTCTGGTGTTTAGCAGATCATCAGTTAACCTCACACTGCGCATCTGCCTGCCACAGACTGTCAGACACGTGGAGTCGGAACCTAACTTGCTCTGCTGGCTTGTTACTTAATTCACCAACCTGGTTTGTCAACCGCAAATTGGGGGGGAAATCTTTTTAAAATACCTACTTCACAGGGTTATTATAAGGAAGAGGAGAGAGAATGCAATAAAATTCCGTGTTGGTTATAAAGCCTCCACTTATTAATAATTGCTTATAATGATTCTCTTTAAAAATTTTTAAATCCTGATTTATTTTTGAGAGAGAAAGAGAGAGCGAGAGCAAGTCGGGGAAGAACACAGAAAGAGGAATGCACAGAATCCCAAGCGGGCCCCAGACTCTGAGTTGTCAGCACAGAGCTGGATATGGGACTCTACAGGGCTTGAACCTACAAACTGAGATCAGACCTGAACCAAGGTTGGAAGCTCAACCCACTGAGCCACCCAGGTGCCCCAATAATGATTCTCTTTAAAAATTTACCAACAGGTCCCTTAAACAGGTGCAGCCCCTTTGAAATAGCAGTGTTTGTGCCTCAGGTAAAAATGCCCCCAAAGATTTCAGGCCTGTGGGGCATCCTTTCCAGGACCGAAAGCGGGTGGCCCCCTTCACTTTTCCCCTCCATTCCCCTCTGCGCCCCACGGAGTCCATGCCAGCGCAGGGGGCAATTTCCATTCCTTTTACAGTGTAGACAGTTACAGACGCTTGGGGAAGCCGCGCAGCCATCATTTTCTGAAGATCTTTGCCCGGATCTTTCCAATGCGCTGAACTCCGGCTCATCTTGGTTCTGCTTTCGGTCAGTTGAGTGTTGGCGGGGGAGGGAGAGCAGGAGAACCGGAGGAAGTGACCAAGAGGGTCTCAGTGGCCCTGGGGAGCAGGAACGCTGCAGGAGAGACAGGCCCGCTGTCACCATCACGCATCAAGGCCTGTGGTTTCACGGTGCCGGGAATAATAGCTAAAGAGAGCTGCACATGGATCCATTTCACATGGATCCTCTCACAGACGTAACCGCTGCTCTGCCGATCTCACGGGTAGGGGCACCGCGGCCCGGAGCAGTTAAAGGAACAGCTCCTGGTGGAACAGCCAGAAAGTGGCGCCGGAGACCCGTCTTTAAGCCTCCAGGCCAAGTCACCTGGGCATTTCCCTTTAATGTCTTTCTGGAAGTGAATCATGGCAACGGTGGGCTCCAGTCCCGTTGAGAGCCTGGGCAAATCTCTTCACTGCTCCCGGGACCTCAGTTTTCTCACCTGCAAAATAGGGATAATCATGCAAGCCCCTGCCGCCCCATCTGATCTGGTTACCAAAGGAGGGGCTGTGGACCCAGACCGGTGCGTGCGAAGCACAGAGCCTGGCCTGGGTCTTCCCACCTCCCCTGCCCCTTTGGCTGGGAGAAGCCGGGGCCCACGTGGGCCCGGGGCTGCCCCCTTCCCGCGCGGCGCGGTGGCAGCCCGGGGCCTCAGGGCGCCCTCCCCCGCAGCCGCCGCGCCGGGAGGCCGCTCCGCACCATATTTAGGCAGGGGGAGCGGGCAGCCCCGAGCTGGTATGCGGCGCTGGGAATTCCTGCAGGAAGGAGCCCGCGCCTGCCCTTTTTGGGTTGTCGCCCGCCCAGCGCCCCCCGCCGCGCCCGCGGAGGGAGGACCGGCCCGGGGACCGGAGCCCTTGCGGGGTGGGGAGCGGGGCGCGCGGGTCCCCGGCCTGGCGCGGGGCCAGCCCACCGCCGCGGCTTCCTTTTATGGCCTGTGTGCGTGCGGGCGACAGACAGAGCCCGGGAGAAGACGGAGAGCCGGGGGAGAGCCGGCGACAGAGATCTGGAGCCAGAGACACCGGGCCAGAGACAGCGGGAGACGTCCGGGAGAGACACAACGCCAGAGATAGAGGGAGACAGCGGGAGAGACCCGGGCCAGAGGCCGAGGGAGACATATGAGAAAGTGAGAGAGACAGTGATGGACAGAGTGACAGAGACATACAGAGTGACCGCAAGACAGGAAGAAAGAGTGATAGAGACAAGCTGTGTCAGAAGCACGGGAGAGAGACGAACAGACTGACAGAGGCAGGGAGAAGAGGGGAGGGAGAGGTCCTAAGAGAGGGGAGCAGGGGTGAAGTTTTAAGCAGCTTCTCCATGCGCAAGAATTTCTTGGGGGGGGGGCGGGGCAGCTGAGAACTTGCAGGGGCAGGGTCGCACCCACTTTCTCTTTGGATCCTGACTCACACTTTGCAAATTACATAAACATGCCCCTCCCCAACACACACACCCATTTTTCAGCTGCGCAGACTGAGGCTCAGAGCAGGGAAATGACTTTCCTGAGGTCAGGCAGTCAGCGAAAGGCACAAGGGGCCTGAAGTCAAAGCAGATGTTTGGGTCCCCTGCCCCCCCTTTTCTTGTAGGTGGAGGTGGGGATGGCAAACTGGGAAAAATAAAAACTTCCCCTTCCCAAACGATTCCCAGCAGTCGGGGGCTCCTGCCTTGCACTTTGCAAAGTTCAAAAAATCCCCTTTCTCTACCCTTCACGCAGCACGGCTGGCCCCCTTTCCAGCCAGTGGAGGGCGAATAAAACAGACCCCCACATTTGCCCCCTCCGAGGCGAGGAAGCGGTTAAAATCAGTGTCGTGCACTGAGGGGAGCGATTCCCAAGCATCCCCCCTCCCCGCCCCCAGACGCAGGCCGCTCGACCCCTTTCTCTGGCAATCAGAGCCTGGGCGAGAGTCCCAGAGTCGGGGTGGGAAGTGAGGCACTGGCCCCAAACTCTTCCGCGGGGAGCGCCGCAGCCCCGCGTCCCCGCCGGGTGTGTGCCCCTGTCCTAGCGCCGCTGCAGGTGGGCCCAAGGGCCTGCACAAACCCGCGCTTCGCGGGCCCTGCAGGGGGCGCTGCGGAGAGAGCCGCGTGGGCCCCTCCCCCACTCCTCCCCCCGGGGCCGCCTCCTCTTTCCCACCCGGGGGCAGCTCCGGGTCTATAAAGAGAGGCTTCCCGGGCGAGCCGGGAGATTTGGACGCCCCTGCCTGGGAGGTGCGCCCGGTCTGAGCTCTCCATCCGCTGTCTTCTCCGCTGTCCCCCCAGTGGGAGATCTGTAAGTAGGGTGATAACTGGGGGGGTGGGCAGCTGGGTAGGGGGCCTCCTACAGGAGCTGGGGAGCGGCAGGGTGTTTCTGCTGACTAGGGTGAGGAGGTGGGGATTCACAACGTTCCTTTCTCTGCCTCCTCATCCCAGGTTTCCCCAAACCTCCATCTCCCCAGGTGACCAACGTTAAGTACCACCTTGGGGGTACTTGTTAAAGGCAACAGTGCGCGGGGCCACCTCCCGTTACATTTCAATCTCCAGAAAAACTGTACTAAAAAAAAAAAATGGAGGCATCCCAGATGATTCTTATGAGGCACTTAAAATCTCGGAGGACCAGCTTCCATTGGCTTCTAACTTTTTTCTAGGCACAGATAAAGTACAGCTGAACTTCTCTGAAAAGTTACTGCCAATCACAGAGGCCGGCAAAGTAACACTCCAAGTGGATTTGGAAACCTGGCTTAATTCTGTTGAAAATGCGCTAAAACAGTTAAAAACACGTGGGCAGATGCTTCGCAGAAAGAGGAGTGCGTTTTTCATCAGTTTTTAGAGGAGGTGCTTGCTGCTCCCCCTAGAGAGGGAGGGCTGGTCATGATGCAATTTATTACAGTGCAGTTTTCTTCCAGACTCCCCTCCCCCGTTCCAAAGTTTAAAAAAAAATCGTGTCCAGGTTGACCCTAGGGTCTTCAAATACCCAGACAGAGGCCACAGTTTGCATTTGCATCCATGACCTGCAGGTGTGTTAGGGACGCTTTCCCAGAGCAGCTGGTATCCATGTTGCTCTCAACCCCCCCCCCCCCCATGTGGGCAAAGTGTGAAAAAGTCTGGCTGATGTCTGTTTCCGTTTCCCCCCTGCACAGAGAGCCGGTGGGGATTTTGCTGCCTGAGGTGGGGTGCCATTCAAAGAAGTTAGAGAAAATACCTAGAAACCCAAGACGGAGAGGGTTTGGTTCCAGTACTGAGAACTGAGGGTTAAATGGCGAAGTGGCCAGCGTTTGGCGTAGGGAAGGCAGGTGGGCTGTTGGTAACCTGAGGTTCATAGTTGTGTTTCGTTGGGCCGTCTCGATTGGTTTAGTTTCCTTAAAGATACCAATTTAGAGGGTTCTCTTTTTTTGTTTTTTACCGAGAGGGAGCTTGAAGATGCTGAACTGAAAGGCTTGGATGGCAGTGTGTGACGCAGGATGTTGAATTTCTGTGGAAGGAAGTTTTTCTTCCATTGGTCGTTTTCCATTGAGGTAGCCACCACTGATGGGATACCTATGTCCCAGGCACTGTAGCAGTGTTTGGTTTAATTCATCTCGTTTGAGTGTTGCAATATCCTTTTAAGGAGGCACCATGGTGCCTGTCTCGTCAAAAGGCAGCTGAGGCTCAGAGAGGTTAGGTAACTTGCCCAGCATCACACAGCTCGCAGGTGGTGGAACCCATTCCCGGTGCTGTCTGATGCAAGGCTCTGTTGCCTTCACTCCACCATCTTTTGTCTTTATCATGAACAAGAAGTCTTTCGCAGTCGGATTTCTGGGGGGACCAAATGTTTCCGAGAAGGCAAGTGTTGATCACCTTCTCTTTGAAGAAAACATAAACTGACCTTTTGAGAATGTCAAATCACACCCACCGTTTGTCCCCTGGGGGTGTGGTGATCTGGTTGGGGCCGGTGGGTGGGCTGCCGTCCCGGGTGTCCAGCTCATGAACTGGCTGCGCTTCCTCCCAGAAGCTTCTGGGGCTCGCCTCGTACCCACCGTGGTTTTTTATTGTCGCATCTGAAATGGACGTGTTCTTCCGTACAAGGTATTTGTTATGGATCTGTTATCATTACTTTGCCGTCTGAGGGCTGAAATCGAGGCAGACATGCCCATGTATGGTAGCGTTTTCCACGAGGCCATACCCGGCTCGCTCGCAAAGGAGCATCGTAACGCGGCTTTGTTGGTGGTGCCTTTGGGGATTTCTTGGCCCTTGTCCTTCCCATTTGGGAACAAGTGGAGGAACCCAGAAGAGAAGACATTAGGGAGGAAGAGGGGCCCTACTCCTCTCTTACTGGGAAGTTTTTTTTTTAATTAAAAAATTTTTTTTGACCACTCAGATTTATTAAACAACTACTTTCCAAGATAGGAGCAGAAAACAGAACACCGGGGAAAGGTAATTCTCTTTGTGATACCACATTGCCCGGGCAGGTAGTAAGTCCAAGGTTTCACAAGGCCATAAGGAATACTGTCCAATCCTTTAATGAATTTCTCTAACACTCTTCATCCATGAGGAGGCCCACACGTCTCCTAATTCCGTGCCCGCCTCTGGCACTGTGTCTTCTGGGTTCACTCTTCCCACAGCTCTGCCCCACCAAGGTTGGGTCAGACCAGCCGGTCGGAATCGTGACTTGATCCCCTGCCATCAGAATTGATCCACTTCCAATGACCCGAGTCTGCTCTTCAGTGTTCGGTGCCCGTTATTGACTAAGTCACTTAGTCACATTAGGACCTGTGATCTTAGGGACCTGAAGAGGGATGTTCTGGAGGCTGTGATGTGCAGTATCCAAGAACTGACCGATTCTGTTCTTGGCGAGGACACTCTTCCAGGTTTGAAGAAGGGTGCCTTCGCCCTGGGCGCTCACATGGCCTTTCTTGGGAGTTGTATTTCGGAGGGGCAAAGCGTCCCTTCTTTCTGCAGCACCTTGGGACCAAGCAGGTGGATTTCCTGTGGTAGATTCCCATGGACTTCCCTGTCATTCTAAAATCAGATATGCGTGAGATTTTCCCAGAAAACCAAGTCCCATGTTAAATCCACTGGAATTTTTGAATGTCATAAGCAAAGTTTGGAAATCATCCACACTGGACTTCACAAACCTCCATTTTCCCATCTGAAAAATGGGAGTGGGATAGGGAGAAAGCTCATGTTTCTTGAGCACTTTTGCCAGTCGACGTGCTAAGCCCTTTGCTGGCATCATCTTCACATCTTGACAGCAACCCTTTGGGGTAGATATTACACGGTTGGCCCCTTCTCACCATTGTGCTCTGACTAACTTGCTCAAGCTAGTTGACTGGCCCATGAGGAAGACGGGATTCTGCAGATCTAGCCCCTTCTAACTCTAGATATAGCCCAAGGGAGTCCCCTGTAGGGAGGATTCAGTTGGCTAACATGGCGCCTCACCCCTGCTAACCTTCCGTGGACAGTTATTTATAACCTACGTGACCAGAGACCTTAAAGATGGTGCTTAATGTGGCACGGCTGGTACTTGGCAGAACCAGAAAGCCTATTGTGTGACCTTTCTGTAAAGGAGAATCTTGTCCCTAATTTTCCTTTTGTGTCACGTCTTCATAATCCCAATTCCTAGTGGGCTGAAGGTGGTCGTTGGAATGTTCTTCTACTTGAATTTGGCCACACCGGCGCTGCCACACCATGGATTCCGGTTCTACTGGCCCATTTGTGATTCATTTCGGGTGGTGATGGCATCCTGAAGGGCTCACCGAGGAATGGGAACCGATCTGGCTCTTCTGGTGGCTCTTTGGCTCCCGGGGTCCCCCCGCTCCGCCTCCCCTGACCTTTAAACAGTTGAGCCATAGCCACACGTTGGAGGAAAGGCTGAGTTTGGAGAAGGCCAGGAGGGAATTTGAAGGAACCTTCTAAGGGTCAGATGAGGGAGGAAGGAGTTAGTGCTGCCGATTTCTTCTGCAGAGGATAGTCCCGTACCTCGAACCTGCATTAGTGATCCACGGGCTTGGAAGGAACAGCCCTCATCAGGTCCCCGAGAAAGGGCCCCAGGACTTACCCCTTGCTCACTCATGCAGGCTTGACCTTGCCCCATCATTATACCCGTCACTTCCTTCCTCTGGTGAAGCGAAACAGGAGCGGATGACATTGACTCTCAAAAGGGGACACTGGGGTCATGATCACCAGTCCCCGGGCTCCTGGGAGAATGCCTGTCTCCCTGACCCCTCTCGATTCCTCCTTACCCCCTGGGTGTAGTCACGGTCAGTGTATTCTTGGGTTTCTTTCCAAAACTTTGCTACGTCAAATTTCCTTTTTGACCAAAAAAAACAAAAAAACAAAAAAACCAAAAAACCCAAAGGAACGAAACTGGCATTTGGACATTAGGATTTTTTTCCCCACTTAATCATAGATCTTCAACATCTTTCTCTGTCAGCATGTTTTGGCATGTTTAAAAATCAGCTGCCATAAATTTAAAAAATTATTATTTAAATAATCCTCTATTATTTGCAAGCACAGCTCCTTACTGAAATAACTCCTTCTGGAAACATTACCGGCTGTTCCCCATCCCTTAGAAAGAGTGCTTCAGGGAACATCCTTCTGTCTATTTTTGTCTAATGACATGAATTTATCCGTCAGATCGATTCCCAGCAGTGCCATGGCTGAGTCAAAGGGCACGCACATTTAAAATAGATAGATATTGAGAAATGTCTGTCACATTCAAGACGATACATTTATTGTAAGCTGTGCTGTGCCAGAGTTCTTAGAGACAAAATACCCTGGGCTTTGAGGGCTGGAAACGATCAGTTCTCTTTTTCCCAAAAGTGTTCTTCAGGGAAGTTATATCGTGTCTCTTGCTAACCGAGTTCTCTTGGTAGGAGAGAAAAATAATTTGGTTCTACTAACTAAAAAAGCTTCCTTCCAGAGTTATTTCATTTATTCATTCATTTATTTATTTTAATGTTTATTTATTTTTGAGAGAGAGAGAGCGAGCATGAGTGGGAGAGAGGCAGAGAGAGAGAGAGACATCGAATCAGAAGCAGGCACTGAGTTGTCAGCACAGAGACTGATATGGGGCTCGAACTCACAAACCATGAGATCATGACCTGAGCGAGTTGGACGCTTAAACTTCTGGGTCACCCAGGTGCCCCTGGAGTTACTATAAACACACTATTTAAGTCAGTTAGGGGAGGTGTCACAAAGCAACATGGAAATGGCTCGCCGCTCACCTTTTTCCTGCTAAGGTGAGGTCAGGCTTCTTTGGGACCACCCCCTTGGGAGGTGGGGGTGGTATGACTGGTGGGGGGAGTGTGGAAGGGGCCAGGACAGGCAGCAAGCAAGAGCTTTTCTGCCAAGAGTAGACTGGGCATCAGAAAGATCTGGGTTTAAATCCTGGCTCCAACTTTCATAGGAGAAGGCTTTTAATTTACTTTACTTTCCAGGATCTCTATACTCTTCTAGGAATAATAAATTACGCTCACCTTGTTGAACACTTAGGACACATAGCGAGCTGGCCTGGCCGTAATAGATGGCCTGGCCCGATACCCCATGGATAGAAGGGGCCCAGTAATCATGGTAACTGTTATCAATAACAGATTTAGAATCTAGTTGCCTCATGGGACAGCTTGGGGCAGAGAAAGCCGATGCATCTAGGGAGCCTGGACCCTCTCCTGCTTCCCTCCACACGCCTGGCTCCTCCCACACCTGCGCCAGGACTTGTACTAGTTTCTCTGATGCGGAGGCCCTCCCAGCTGGCGGGTTGTGCCCTAGATCGGGCTCAGGGCGTTCGTCTGGTCTGCATGGCGCTTAAAATGTGCAGTGACTTAACTTCAGCAGTGGCTGTGTCATACCTCAGTCCACACTTCTGGGTCTCGTGCAAAGCTGGCAGTTGAGGGTCCACATACTCACACGGTGACCCCAGCGGGGGTCTCAAGGTGGGGAAAGAGGGCTCTCTGCCCGGCCACCGCTAGCATGACTCCCTCTGCATTGCTCATGGGACCCTGAGGACACTTAGGTTTGTGTCTGTGGTCCAAGCTCTTGAGCCTGCGACTTGGCAATAAAATCTTCAGGGAAGCTGTCGACCAGGCGTGATGATGTGCAAATCCCATACTATTCGGGCCGTGGGGCATTTGAGTCACTTTTTATTAGTACGGAAGCAGAAAGGGCAAGATCCTTGTACCCCTGCGTTCCTCTGGGGAAACATAAAGCTGATGTTAAAACCCACCCGAGCAGCTGAACGGTCTTAATTGGCCCAATTCCAACCCTTTGATACGAAATCACAGATACCCCAGAATGTTGGCGCCAGGCCAGTCCACCATTTCTCCCCCTAAATGGAACCTGCAAGGCTCAGAGAGGGAGAGTGACTTGCCCGGAGTCGCCCAGCAAATTCGTTGCAGAACTGGGACTTGGAACCCGGTGGTCTCACAGCAGCTTCGAGCTCATTTGTGCCTGAATAAGGGAACTGTGTGGTGTTGGCCGGGAAATCAGAACTGCGGGCACGGCAGACACACTCAGCTGTGTTGTGTCAAACGTTGCTGACATCAATGGCAACAGAGCCCTTGTTTTTATCAAAATGCTTGAGAGCGCCCCTTGATCCGTCAACTGTCCTCAGTGTCCATCAGTCCTTTGTAATAACCCTGCAGGTGCTCCTTCAGCCCCTGAAGCTGATCCAGGACCCTGGACAGGGGGCGCTCTGGGCGTCTGTCTTTCAAAGTCTTCCTGTGATGCGCTCACTGCCCCTGCGTGGCCTTCTGTAGTTGGCCTTCTCCAGCAGTGGCTGTCACCCGGCGGCACAATTTTGCTGTGCCCCCCAGGCGACATCTGGCGATGTCCAGAGGCCTTTTGGTTGTTAAACTTGGCAGGGCTGGGCGCCTGGGCGGCTCAGTCGATTAAGCGGCCGACTTAGGCTCAAGTCATGATCTCACGGTTCTTGGGTTCAATCCCCGCCACAGACTCTGCTGAGAGCTCAGAGCCTGGAGCCTGCTTCCAGTTCTGTGTCTTCCTCTCTCTCTGTCCCCTGATCATGCAGTGTTTTTCAAAAATGAATAAACGTTAAAAAAAAAAAACCTGGCAGGGGGAGGAGCTACAGGCATTTAGTAAGGAGGGGTCAGGGATGCCGTCAGCATCCTACAATGCACGAGACAGCCCCACCCCCAACAAAGAATTACCGGCCTCAAGTGTCCATGGTGTCAAGACTGAAAACCCCTACTTGAGGGGCACCCGAGTGGCTCAGTTGGTTAAGCGTCTGACTTCAGCTCAGGTCATGATTTTGTGGTCCGTGAGTTCGATCCCTGCATCAGGCTCTGCACTGGTGGTATGGAACCTACTTGGAATTCCCTCCGTCTCTCTCTCTCTCTCTTTCTTTCTCTCTGCCCCTTCCCCACTTGTGCTCTCTCTCTCAAAATAAATAAATAAACTTAATAAAAAAAGAAAGAAAGAAAACCCCTTGTTGAAAGTAGGAACCACAGCAGGAAACAGACCAGGTTTTGTTTCTGCCTAGCACAAGGAGAGCCCTCTGACGGGCCTGTGCCCCTGGTGACTGCTGTCATTTTGCAGGCCGCTTTTTATTTGACTCCTCCCAGTGCTTCCCCTAATGCCTGACCTGGGACTTTTTTACTGGGTTGTCCCCATCCCAAATTTTGAAAACTCAAGGCGCTGGGTGCCTGCTGAGGCACGTCCTTATAACAATGAAAACAATTTATCCGGAGCCTTCAGTCCCGATCCAGGATGCTCCTCGGGTGTGCCTGTGTTTCCTGTCGTCCTCAAATGTTCTGCCTGTTTCAAAGAAGACAGACAAAGCAGAAAAGATCACCTTGACAATATACCCGGATTCAGATTCCCCCACAGTTGGCTGTGCCACGAGGGGCAAGTTACTTAACCTCTCTGTGCTGCCGTGTCCTCATCTGGAAACCAGAGTGAATAGTGGGGTGCATGGTGTCTCTGAGGGGATTAAAGGAGATCATAGTTGGTACCCAGAAAAGATTCAGCAGCCATGATGGCTAATATTAATATTACTAATTTGCTAGGCTGGCTAAATTTTCTCAAGGGCAAACTTGTGGGGTTTCATCTGTGTTTGGTGGGAAAAGAGGTCTGTGGCCAAATGTTTTGGGGGAGCCCTGGATCTAAAGGAGTAAAACGGTTTTTGGGTTTTAGGACCTGCCAACGTCTTGGATGTCCTGATACTCTATGGCCTTTCCACGACAGAGGTGGGGGTTGGGGGTATGGGTGCAGGAAGTGGGGGGAAGGGGACCCTTTTCAAGGGGATTTTACCACAGAATATCTTTTGAAGAGTATCTCAGTCTCCCTGAATCCCACCCAACCCCCACCCCCAGTACTTCAAGGGATCAGGGTTCCAAGGAGCACACTCTGGGAAATGCCGTTCTAGGGCCA
Organism: Helogale parvula; assembly: GCA_004023845.1. Taxonomy (NCBI): domain Eukaryota; kingdom Metazoa; phylum Chordata; class Mammalia; order Carnivora; family Herpestidae; genus Helogale; species Helogale parvula. The sequence continues at coordinate 316,541 of PJEM01001245.1, read as the reverse complement.
AGCCAGGCCCCTCTTGACTTTGACCAAAGCGGATTTCGCGCATCATAACTGTCAGAGGCATCAAAGTCCTGAGAAGCAAGCCAGCTCCTCTCTCTCCTTTTTTGGACAGAGACGGACTCTTGGCACCGGGTCTTGTTTGTGTTTTTGATTCTTAGATTAGACAGAGTGCCTGGCGGTGGGGATTCCTGTGTCCTTTTATTTTTCCGTTGTATTTTCCGTTGCCTTTCTGATTTTTAAGACAGCTGACCAGCTGACCATTTAGAACTGCCCAGTGAGCTGTCAAGCGGTTCGGAACATTTCCCCCAGCCCACTTGAGTATGTTTCAATACTGTTTTATTATTTTTATTTTATTATTTTTTTATGTTTATTTTTGAGACACAGACACACACACACAGACACACACACACACAGAGCATGAGCAGGGGAGAGGCAGAGAGAGAAGGAGACACAGAATCTGAAGCAGGCTCCAGGCTCTGAGTAGTTAGCACACATGAACCGCCAGATCATGACCTAAGCTGAAGTCAGACGCTTAAACAACTGAGCCATCCAGGCGCCCCTATTTTTTTTTTTTTAGTTTATTGATGGACTGATTGAACCAGCGGGGAAGGGGCAGAGAGAGAGGGGGAGGCGGGAACAGAGGCTCTGAAGTGAGGGCTGTGCTGACAACAGAGAGCCTGATATGGGGCCTGAGCTGAAATTGGATGCTTCACCGACTGAGCCACCCGGGTGCCCCTTGCTACTATTTTGAAAAAGTTTCACTGACTGCATACTAACATCAGTGTACTTAAAACTACTGAACTATTCCCTTAAATGGTTAAGGTGGTCAGTTTTATGTAATGTGTATTTTATCATAAAGATCAAGAAGAAAAAAGGCAAGCAAAGTTTTTCATGGAAGTGTATACTTTGTATCAGAAAAGTGCACAGCGCCACCTAGGTTCAGTCCATTAAGTGTCCAACTCTTAATTTCGGCTCAGGTCATACCTCAGGGTTTGGGAGTTCAAGCCCCAGATTGCGCTCTGCCCAAAGATTGCGCTCTGCTTGAGATTTTCTCTCTCTTCGTCTCTCTCTGCCCCTCCCCCAGTCTCTCTCTCTCTCTCAAAACAAATACATAAACGTGTTAAAAAAAAAAAAAAGCAGCACATCAGCCCTGTAAGCCCCCCTCGGGTCCTGCTCTTTCAGTTAAAACATCTGATTCCTCTCACCATAGGGACGGTTTTGCTTGGTTTTGAACCCTCCTATGAACAGAATCACATAGTAGGTCCTTTTTTGCATCTGCCTGCTTGGATCTAATGTGTGTGAGAGATTTTTGCTTTCTGTGGTGTGGAGTTGAAGTTCACGTCATCTCCTTGGGCTCCAGGCATGTTTGTCCCCTGCCAGGCACCGTGACCTGCAAGGGTCAGTTCATTTCTTTCTTTTTTTTTTTTTTTTAAATGTTTGTTTTTGAGACAGAGACAGAGTGTGAACAGGGGAGGGACAGAGAGAAAGGGAGACACAGAATCTGAAACAGGCTCCAGATTCTGAGCGTCAGCACAGAGCCTGATTCAGGGCTCAAACCCATGAACCATAAGATCATGACCTGAGCTGAAGTCGGATGCTCAACCGACTGAGCCACCCAGGTGCCCCGAGTCAGTTCATTTCTTGCAGATGCTCCACTGAGCTCCTGACCAGCCCATCGGGCTCCCGTGGGAGGCAGAGGAGCCTAGGCTCTGGAATCCACGGCTCACAACCTGGTTCTGCTACTTTGTAGCTGTGTGACCTCAGGCAGGTTCCTTCACCTCTCTGAGCCTCTGTTTCCGTGTCTGTAAGGTGGCGCTGACTGTAACACCCGAGATTCCTAACACTGTGCTGAGGTTACTTACTGATCCTTGTGTGAGTGTTAACTATCCCCGCTGCTGTTCAGAAAACACGGGCCAGGTGGGTGGTGGTGTGATGTCACCACGGCTTACACACAGAAGAGAGTCGTACACATGTTGCGTAGTCCTATTTTTCCTTTTAGAGAAAATGTCAATCGTGCAGAAGTCAACAGCACAGCCTCACCCTCTTGCAGGCACCCTCCTGTCAACCCCAGGCTAGTTAGCTCAGACACAACTACTTCCCACTGTCTCTGAAAGGAAGGGACTCTGAAGACTTAAAAAAATTTTTTTTAACATTTATTCATTTTTGAGAAAGACGTGGAGTGCGAGTAGGGGAGAGGCAGAGAGAGAGGGAGACATAAAATCGGAAGCAGGCTCTAGGCTCTGAGCTGTCAGCACAGAGCCCGACGCAGGGCTCGAACCCACAAACCGTGAGACCATGACCTGAGCTGAAATCGGATGCTTAACAGACTTAACCACCCAGGCGCTCCTCCAAATACTTTTTAAAAAGCTTATTCATTGAAGTGATCTCTCTACCCAGTGTGGGGCTTGAATTCATGACCCCAAGATCAAGGGTATGTGCTCTTCCAACTGAGCCAGTCAGGCGCCCCAGAGGGGACCCTAAATGGGGTCACAGTACCATTGTCACACCGAAGAATCCAACGGATTCCCTAATATAAAGGTTACCAAGTTTAATGTTTACATTTTCTTGATTATCTCCTACTTTTTTCTTTTTGGAGGGATTTGCCAGAATGTTGTTTTTTCTTCCGACCGCATTCAGTTTCTCAAAACTTTCCTTGTAAGGGGTGGCTTTTTATTTTATTTTATTTTTTTAATGTTTCTTTATTTTTTTGAGAGAGCACAAGCAGGAGAGGGACAGAGGGAGGGGGACAGAGGATCCAAACAGGCTCTGTGCTGATAGCAGAGAGCCTGAGGTGAGGCTCAAACCGGTGAACCGTGAGATCATGACTTGAGCCCAAGTCAGAAGGTCAGCCAACTGAGCCACCCAGGAGCCCTGAGGGGGGAGGGGGGACTTTTAAAAAATGCGCCCTTGTTTCTGATTGGCCCTGAGTGTGTGCTCTCTCCCTGTTGGTCTTTTATTGTCCTTACTTGATTTGTTCATCGTCAAACATGCGCACAGGTAGAGAGGTCACCAGGACAGACCCCCAGGCGCCCAGCGCTCCACTTTGGTGACGATCTAACTGGTCTTAGATGGTCTTCATCTCCCACTTTCCTTCTGTGCCTTGAAGCCCCGCCTTCTAGTTCAGAAGTTCCTCTCCTTTTTTTTCTGTATGTTTTAAAAGAAATGGAGTCATTGGTCCTGTGCTCTCCCCACTGTGGACTTCATTGTACCCCCCCATCCCCATCCACCATGATAGTAGGTCACGTGTCCCCTGTACCTTGCGTTTCCTGGGGTGTTGGACCCAGAGGCTTTCCCTGCCTTGGCCCCCCCACCCCCACCCCTTTCCCTTTCTGGAGAAGATTTCCTAGGAGGTAGTGGCGTGTACTACGGTATCCATCTGGAGGCACATCATGTCGGATCAACTCCTTAGTGTGATATTAATGTTAATTAATACGGTTAGGTGACCCCCTCCTGACGCAGCCACGATAGATAAAACGCTCCATACGCTGTTCATCTAACATGTGGGTCTGAAAGCACAGACTCCAGACCCGCTTCCTCAGCACCTCCCAGGAGCGTGTTAGAAATGCACATCCGGGGACGCAAATGAGCGAGGGGCAAAGAGAGAGCATCCAGGAGGGGTAGAGGGAGAGAGAGAAGCAGAAAGAGAGAGAAGTGGCCCTCGAGCTCACCCAGTGTGGGACTCGAACTCTTGAACCGTGAGATCATGACCTGAGCCAAATTCAGGCTTAATGACTGAGCCATCCAGCCACCCTCTATGGTGTTATTTTTTTAAACAACAGTTAAAAGTGAGGTTTTGGCGGGGGGTGGGGGGGTGCTCTTGGGATTGTGTCCCAAGCAAAACCCGTAAGAATTTAAGCAGGTAAAGTGATCATTAAATCCAGGGCCATGTGTCTGCATGCAGTTCTTCCTTTCACTTCTTTGAATGGTGACGTGATTTGGGGAATAATTGACTCATTTCTCCATTTTTTAAAAACTGAGCTCTTAGATCAAGACTCTGGGGAAAAATAACCGTCCCCTCTGAGCTTATCAGTTTCTTATCATTATTATTTTCACTCCTGAAGGAGAAGAGGAGCAATGGCGTATCTGTCTCTCTCTTCTGCCTTGGAGTCTGCATCTCAGGAGTTGGCTGCCCATCTGGGGGTGGGGGGTACCCCATGTTCATGGGATTAGGGGTCCAAGCGTGGGGGTCATCTTGGTGAATTCACAGGAGCTGTGAATTCTTCGCTGCTCAAGTAGGGTGTCAACCACACAGTGTGGCCTGGTGGCCGCACATCCTGACTCAGTCTATGACTTTATTCCAGGAGGCACAGCAGCGGTGGGGGAGGGGAGGAG
>PJEM01001245.1:243197-312112 GCA_004023845.1 Helogale parvula | reverse complement strand
AAGGACTTTCAGTGACTTGCAGTTTTACATGAAGACTTTTCTTTGTCAGTTATTTAGTGACTTCGAGGATCAATTTGTATTGGGAAGTTAGAATCAAGGTTTTGCTTAACTTCCCCTCCATCGTTACCAGTTTTCAAAATAATGTCTTGGCGGCACCTGTCCATTAAGTGTCCGACTTCAGCTCAGGTCATGGTCTCAGGGTTGGTTAATTCAATCTCAGCATCGGGCTCTGTGCAGACAGCTCAGAGCCTGGAGCCTGCTTCAGATTCTGTGTCTCCTTCTCTCTCTGCCCCTCCCCTGCTTCCTCTCTTTGTCTCTCTCTCTCTCAAAAATAAACATTAAAAAAATAAATTCCAAATCATGTCTTGGTCCCCCAGCATGCCTCATGGGTTTATACAGACTCCTTTTTCCATTCTTACAGTGACTTTTCTTACTGATGTTTCTTACTTTGCTGTACTGGACCAGATGGAACCACGGTTTAGTATTTTAGTATCTAATGTTCTACTAATTTTTTTTTAAGTAATCTCTACACCCAACGTGGGGCTCGAACCCACAACCCTGAGATCAAGGGTCTCACGCTCCACCGACTGAGCCAGCCAGGCGTCCCAATGTCCTAGCCTTATTTTTATTTATTTTTGATGTTTATTTATTTATTTTTTTTTAGAGAGAGAGAGAGAGAGAGAGAGCACACAAGCAGGGTAGGGGCAGAGAGAGAGGGAGACACAGGGGCTCAAACTCAGAAACTGTGACATCATGCCCTGAGCCGAAGTTGGACGCTTAACCACCTGAGCCACCCAGGCGCCCCTAGAGTGTCCTAGACTATTTTTTTTTAAAGTAATCTCTACAGCCAACGTGGGGCTCGAACCCACAACCCTGGGATCAAGGGTCGCATACTCCACCAACTGAGCCAGCTGGGCTCAGTGTTGTAGATTGTAACCATGTATACACCTATATATATATATAATTATAAGAAAGATTCTATTATAAATATTTTACTCGACTTTATTAGTATATAACCTACATACAGTAAGACTCACCAGTTTTTAAAAAATTCACTGGCTTGTAAGTGTACATACAGCCCAGTGAGTTTGGACAAATGTGTACAGTTGTGTAATCCCCACCCACATCAGCATATAGAACATTTTCATCTCCCCCGAAAGTTCCTTTGTGCCTCTTGGCTGTCCTTCCCCCTCCCTGTGCTGACAACTAACTACTCATCTGCTTTCTGTTGTAATGGTTTTGCCATTTCTAGACTTGTATGCAGGTGCCCCTGTACGTCATTTTAACTTCAAAATACATCATAGATATCTTTGCATGACCAGTGGTCACCTAGTGTATGATCCCATTTATATGAAATGTGTAGAAAAGGTGAATCCCGAGCGACAGAGAGGACATTAGTGGGTGCTAGGGACCGGGGATGGAGACAGGAAACGCGTGCGGACCAGCTCAACGGAACCCTTTTTCGGGGTGATGGGAATGTTCCAAATTTCATCTTCGTGATAGAGGCACACCTCTGTAAGTTGGCTAAAAGTCACTGAATCGTACATTGACAATGAGAGAATTGTATGACATGAAAGTGACCCCTTAATAAATATGTTGAAAGAAAGGCGTGACGTTTTGGCATAAAAGAAAGTCCTCATCCTGAATTTGCAGTGGAATTACCCCGTTCTAACCCACGGATGGTCCATGTAAGAAGGCATCACTGACAGCCACTTAGCCTGCTTGCAGATTCGCCCTTGTCTCTTGTCTTTAGGCTGAGTTTCTAGAAATGCAAATTCAGGTCAAAGAGTTTGCATAGATTTTAAGGCTTTTCGTAAGGGTGCTGTGCGCAGAGGCCCAGCCCCAAAGCTCTTGACAACTCTGGATATCACCGCTAGTTTTCGTGCCAGCCACGCTGATAGGTGAAAGTCAACATCTCATTGCTTTAAGATTCTTCCTTTACTTGTGAGGTTGAGCAACTTTTTCTCATGTGTAGTGGCTGTTTGAAGGTTTTTGTAAAAAATACCTATTTTTGTTGATCGTAAATTTAACAGAAAGTTACAGACCTGAAACCACGAGAGGGACGCCTGGGGGGCTCAGTTGGTTAAGTGTCCAACTTCGGCTCAGGTCATGATCTCACGGTTTGTGGGTTCGAGCCCCACATCGGGCTCTGTGCTGGCCGTGCACAGCCCTTGGAATCCTCTGCCCCTCCCCAACTTGTGTGTACCCTCTCTCTCTCTCAAATATATAAACATTTAAAAAAGAAAGTGAAAGTCCCCTCATAAATATACTCATTAAGTGCATATTTCTTCAACATTTTGCCTATACTCTTCTAAATATTTTGTTTACTTATTTATTAAACATTTGTTTATTTTGAGACAGAGAGAGTATGAAAGGGGGAAGGGCAGAGAGGGAGACGGAGGATCTGACGCAGGCTCTGTGCTGACAGCAGAGAGAGCCCAATGTGGAGCTTGAACCCACAAACTGTAAGATCGTGGCCTGAGCTGAAGTTGAACGCTTAACCAACGGAGCCACCCTGAGATCAAGACCTGAGCTGAGATCAAGTGTTGGATGCTTAACTGACAGGTGCTCTGTATTCTAAATATTTTTAAATAAAAATGGGGCATTATACCTACTGTTTACAGTCTCCCCTTCATTTCAGTTTTTTTAAAGCTCTACTGAGCTATAATTCACATGCTGCACAATTCACGCGTTTAAATGGCACAATTCAATGGCTTTAGCAAATCCACAGCTACAATAAATTCTAAAACTGCCACCACTAATCTACCTTAATCTCTGTCGATCTGCGTGTTTCAGACATTTCCTATAAACGGAATCATATAGCTTGTGGCCCCTTGTGACTGGATTCTTCCACTTGGCATAAGGTTTTTAAGATTCTTGTGTGTCGTAGTGTGTACTAGTGATTTATTCCTTTTTCAGACTGAAAATGTCCCGCCGCACGGACAGACCGCATTTTATTTATCCATTCCATCTGTTCACGGATTCTGGTTCCTTCCGTATTTTAGCCATTGTGAGGAATGCTTCTATGAACATGGGCTACGAGTTTTGTGTGGATGGATGTCTCTGTTCCTCCCGGGGTCATGCTTGGGAATGGAATTGTTGGATCATATGATAACTCTTCGTTTAATTATTGGAAGAACCTTCTCTCTTATTTTTACAGTAAACAATAAGACGTGGACATCTCTCTATGTCCACGCACGTAGACCTAATTCTTTGTTTGTCGTGTGAAATACAAACTAGTTTGTTGTATGCAAACACCATGGCTGAGATGTCCAGTGCCGTGATGACGGACAGTAGACATTGATGCAGATCCTTTCCTGAGGGGCTTTGAGTTGTTTCATTCTTCGGCCACAGAAACATAGTGCCGGGAGCGTGCTTCTACGTTGTGGCAGGTTCTGCAGTAGGCCCACGACGTGAGGCGGACCGTAGGGCTCGGTTCTGGCCCGATCCTGATGCTGTCGCTTTCTTCCGCAGGGGACCAACCAGGCACCATGGCGCAGAAGGGCCAGCTCAGCGATGACGAGAAGTTCCTCTTTGTGGACAAGAACTTCGTCAACAGCCCGGTGGCCCAGGCTGACTGGGCCGCCAAGAAGCTGGTCTGGGTCCCTTCGGAGAAGCAAGGCTTCGAGGCGGCGAGCATCAAGGAGGAGAAAGGGGACGAGGTGGTCGTGGAGCTGGTGGAGAACGGCAAGAAGGTCACGGTTGGCAAGGATGACATCCAGAAGATGAACCCGCCTAAGTTCTCCAAGGTGGAGGACATGGCGGAGCTGACGTGCCTCAACGAGGCCTCGGTGCTGCACAACCTGCGGGAGCGATACTTCTCGGGACTCATCTACGTGAGTATCTTGGAACCGCCCGTCCCCTCTTCCCGGCCTCCCGTAGCCCTGAGGCAGGAGAAGGTTCAGAGATGTGTCTGGGATGCAGGTTGGAGAGAGGCCACATGGTAAGAGAGACTCATTCAAACTTGGGTCCTGACATCAGTCCTGCCCCACTTAGTTCTGTGACATCAAAAGATCACCCATGTAAGCCTCAGTTTACCTCTATATGAAATGGGGCTAAGCCCCCTCTGCATGTCAAGGAAGTGCAGAGATGCTATGACCCCATCTGCGACGTGCCAAGGTACGTGGCTTGTGGTCAACACATCTTCCTCCATCTTGGAAGTCAGGAGGTGCTTGGAACCTCGTGGAGAGGCTGGGCTGCCTGGGCAGCCCGGCGGGCGGAGACCCGAGGGTCTGGCCAGGTTCTCTGGAGGCCTTCCCTGTCACAGATGGGGAAATCTAGTTTGGACCCAGGACCCCTCCGGGTTAGCTGTGCAGAAGGAGCAGGTAGGAGCTGCCTCGTGCACCATGGCCGCCACTGGCCACATGGGGCTCACTGAATTTAGATAGATGCAAGTTACTTAAAAACCAAAATCCGTCTCTTGGGCCTCGCTGGCCAATATCCAGTGCTTGACGGCCCCCTGAGGCTAGTGGCTGCCATGTCGCGTAGCCCTGCGGCACTGCAAGAAGTCCTGTTAGCCTGGGATAGATGGGGGGGGGGGGGGTGATGTGACTCAGGGGTGTGCAGCTTCCTTGTGGGTTTGGACCAGCTCCTCAGAGCAGAAGGGACCTAGGTGGCCCCCTGGTGTCCAGCTGCTGGGCGGAGGGTCCTCCGGTTTAGACTTGGTCTGGTGGCCCCTCAGAAAGGGCACGCGAATCCCTCGGGTGAGTCACCTCATTTCTCTGACATTTTGTTACTTTCTCTGTGAGACGAACTCTAGAAGACTCCTGTCCTCACAGAGTGGGTGGCGATGAGAAGAAAGGCCTGGGCATGCCTCTGGCACGCGGCCAGCGCTTGGGACGCTGGCTGTTCTTACTGCTCATGCTGCCGTCCGGTCTTTGCGAACTGGCAAAAACCGTCACTTCACCACTGGGCCCTCTGACCCTGCCCCTCACAGGTTGCCATGGGAAAATTACCAAAAACCAAACCAAAACAAAACAAGAAAAAACAGCCCCCTCCAAAAACAAAAACAAAACAAAATACCCTCTTGTCATCTATAAAAATGCTCTGCATTTTCCCCCCTAATTAGGAAATTAAGTCATGTTTATTATAGGAGATTGGGGAAATTCTGAAAAGCAAACACAATGGCCAGTCCCCACCCAGAGATCACAGACGGACACAACGTTGGCATGTTCTTGATCTTTCTTTGTGCGAACGGTACATGTAGACTTATTGACAAGACTGTGCGCGTAGGTTAGGGGCTCGCGCTTTATTCTGCATGTGAGTCAATGCCGAGCGTTCCCACGTTTCCGCTATAACCCCCAAAATACCCTCTTAGGGGCTCTGTAATCTCGCCTGTGGACGTACCGTAACTGATTGTCCATTCTTCACATGCATAGTTCAGAGGGGCTAACAGTGACTTTTGTTTAAGAGTCAGGAGGGAACAGGGAACAACCCATAATTATTAAATACCTCTTCTAAGCCGTGTTGGGGACCTTGACACATCTTCCCTCATTTCACCAACGGAACATCCACCGAAAAGTAAGCTTGTCCCATTTTACAGATGGGCAAGCTGAGGCTCAGAGTGCTAAAGCCCGTCCTTAACTTCCCTAGCTGAGCAGGGAAAGTGCCTCTCCTCCGAACCGTTCCTTGTATGGAAATACCATCAACCTGGAGCTGTCAGAACAGGATGGATGTTTCTAAGGAGGCCAGCCTGCCTGTGTCCTCCATCTCGGGGAGGTCAAGGACAGCCCCGTGTGTAAATCTCCCCTGCCGTCCTCTGACACAGCGGTTGAGCCCAAAATAGAAATCAGAAAAAAAAAAAAAATGAAGGCCTTCTGAAGGTCCCAAGACCCAGAATATCTAATCTGACAAACCGATTTTTAAAAAATGAGTCAAACCTTCAAATTCCTGCTCTGCTTCTCTGGACAGATGAGAGGAAAAGCCTCCCAGCCTTGTGACCACGTGCCTACCCCTGTCTCGTTCCTTTCTGGTCAATTTAATCACTTAAATAGAACTGTTGTCTGTGATGGAGATAAAGAAGCAAGTGGGGGAGAGGGTCATGGCCAGTTGGTCTCCACGTACATGACAGCGGGAGGCAGGGGATGCTAAAGTAGCCGGGGTGCCCAGCTTTGCCCTTGCTAATGAAGGGAACTTTCCCCTCCATTCTGCAAAGTACACCCTTGTCTTCTTGGTTCTAGAAGAGTCCATGGAGGCCACTGGGTCCTGTTTCCTTGAGGTGCAGGCTCTTGCCATACCTGGTGCTGGCACACACGGACCATGCGTGTGGCCCCGAGTCCTCACCTGCCCTCACCTGCCCTCCTGGACTCGGGTTCCCTCTGCCCGGAGCTTAGCACGACCACTTAGCCATTGGCTCTGTCCTTACTCTTTGGAGGACGAGACGAGGGTTTCAGGTGGAGGAAGGTCAGTGGAGTGTGGGCTTGGCCTGTCCTGGGTGCCATCCCAGGTCCTGCCCAGTGTTCGTGTCCTTGACGCCACTGGTGAGAGCAAAGCTGGCCTCCCCCCCTGCACCTGACCCTGTCTGAGGCAGAGAGCTGACGTGACTCGCCGGGGAAGGGACCTGGGTCAGACTCTGCCGGAGGCTGCTTTGTAATTGAGAGGACGCAGACGAGACCCCTTGGGCTAGATGGAAATAAAGGACCCAGAGTCTAGATAAAGAGAGTGTGGTGCGTCTATCCAACAGAGTATCTACTTCAGCCTTAAGAAAGGAAATCCTATCCTAGGTGATGACAGCAAGGCACCCAGGGGACATTATACAGAGTCAAATAAGCCAGTCCCAGAAGGAAGGACAATCAAGATTTCACTTACAGGAGGCATCAGAGAGAGTCATGCTCAGAATCAGAGTGTGGAGGGTGGCTCTCAGAGGTGGGGGGGGGGTGCACGGGGCACGAGGTGCAGATTCAGGAACTAGTGAGGGTGAGCACCTGGGTGGCTCAGTTGGTTAAGCACCTTACTCTTGATCTCGGCTCAGGTCACGATCCCCAGGTCCTGGGATCGATCCCCACATTGGACTCTGTGCTGGCAGCGTGGAGCCGGCTTGAGATTCTCTCTCTTTCTGCCCCTTGCCTAAAAATAAACTTAAAAAAAAAAAAAAAGAAACTGGGTTTTAGAAAAGTTAAATAATTGGGTGAGAAACTGCTGGGTCTTGAACCCAGGCAGGGTAGCCCTGGAAACCGAGCTGTTAACTGCTACTCCTTTAATTCTTCCAATGATCCTATGAGACAGAGGCTATTACCCTGTTTCAGAGGCCAGGACACTGAGGCTCAGATGCGGTCGGCCCTATTGCTGGAAGTGGGCAGAGCTGGGGTCCAGGCAAAGTCCATCTGCCTCCAGGGCCAGAGTGACTACCCCTGGATGGTGAAGGCTGCAGGATAACTGGAGGCTGGAGCAGGAGGTGATGCCATGGGCACCATTAGCTTTGAGCTGGACAAGTTTAAGTTCACAGAAGGAAGAAATCTAACTTTTTACCTACAGTTTCTTGAGCACCTACTAGGTTGTAAGCCTTTGGCCCAGAATGAGTAATTTTTTAATTAGACACTTGGCCCAATGACCCGAAGGAGTCACCCACCCAGGGAGGCTGAGAGCAGGGGATGAGCACAGCCCTCCCGAGGGCCAGAGAGTCCTGGAGGGTGAGGTGGGGTGGGGGGATACATAACTGCCCCGGGTCTTAGAAGGTAGAAAGAAAACACAACTCAGAGGCCACCCCCCATTGAGCCCTGTGAACTCACATGTAGATCTTTCAAATTGTCATGACTTCAACGCTTTCCAGTAACATAAGGCTATCCATGCAGATGCCTCAAGAGAATATTTAAAAATAAGAAGCACACATCACGTCTTGTGGCTTGTTCTTGTTTGTTTGTAACTATCTTGTCGAATTTAAGACGTTGGTTTGAATAGGTGATACATACAAATATTAAATAGTGTATCCGTATCCAGAAGGTTTCCTATCCTCCCCCTTCCTTCTGGTTCCCTTCTGTAGAGGAACTGCTCTGGTGTTTCTTCCATGGGCTTCCAGAAATATTTTATACATAGGCAGGCAGATGTTTTTATTTGTTTAGGTATACATACATATATATGTATACTCTTTTGTAATGCTTATTTATTTATTTAGAGAGATAGGGCGTGCATGGGGGGAGGGGGAGAGGCAGAGAGAGGGCGAGAGAGAATCCCGAGCAGGCTCTGCTCCATCCATGCAGAGCCCGACGTGGGGCTCCATCCCACGAACCCGGAGATCATGACCTGAGCTGAGATCAAGAGTCGGATGTTTGACCAACAGAACCACCAGGTGCCCCTAAATATACTCCTTTTAATGACAGCATCCCATCATTATTACGCTGCCCCCCACTGATGGATATTTAGGCTGTTTCTAGTCTCTCTTCCCATTGAAATGAAGGCTGCAGGAAATTGCCTTCCTGGGGGGACTGTGTGTCTGTCTGTAGGGTAGATTTTGCTCCGACACTGAGGAACAGCCTGCTAAAGAAGGTACGGTTCTCTGTCATCTTCTAGATGGGGAAGTAGAGGCTCAGGGGTTCGGCCACTCACGCGACTCAGGCAGGTGATACTGAGGGCTGCCACCCTGGCCCGCGGGACTTAAAGCCTGGGTTCTTTCCATCGTCCTCTGCTGCTGCTTGTTTCTGCCGCAGGCCGTGGGAGCAGTCTCCTGCTCAGGGCGCTGTGGCTGACCATATAAAGTTTCAGGGAAAAACCAGAGTCACTTCCTAATACGGTCACAAGAGGGAAACCCTGGGCCTGTGGCTGGGACCTGCTGGTGGCACGGGGCCCTGAAATGCTGGCTGGGACACAGGAGGCGGGGATGTTGGAACCTCTGAGCTGGACCAGCTGGAGAGGGGGCTGCGGCGCACGGGGAGGCGGAAACCCCAGCGCCAGCAGGTGGGCTGGATCTGGAGGATGCCACGGAGGTTCAGCAGTGTAGATCAAACCTGCAGATTCCGAAGCCCGGGCGTTCTGTGTGGGCCATGCTGCTGGCTGCTCAGCCCTTTGTCCCGGGTCGTCGTGCCCTGAAAAGATTGGCTGCAGTGACCAGAGATTCATATCTGCCCGGAAGCTTGGGTTAAATGCTTGCTGGGTGCTTAGCTCCGGGGGGAAAGGGATACTCCTTCAGAAGCAGGTGATGGGTTTGGGAGACCCCTGTAGTCTCTCTTTTGTTCATGGCCCTCAGCGAGTGTGTCCTGGTGTCTGGCTTGTGTACGGCCCCACGCTGGGTGCTGCAGGTACCTGTGATGTGCAGCTTGCAGTCCAGAAGGGGACCTTTAGGAAGAGCCCCGAAAGAGGAGATGGAAATGGCTCTGGGAAGAGGGAGGGGGGAAAACATCCTCCAGGTGCAGACAGCAGGACATGTGAAGGTTCCAGGCTGGCCAGGGTTTTGTCATCACGAAATAAAGGGAGTGTGGTGTAGTCACTAACATTTATTGAGCACCTCCTGTATACCAGGCCCTCTGTCACATGCTTCACGAGCACTCTCTCACAGCAAGCCTATGAGGGATGGACTGTCAGACACCTACATCTTGTGGTTGAGGTTAACAGAGAGGTTAAGAGACTTGCCCAGGGTCACACAGCCAGGAAGTAGCAAAACGAGGGTTCAGACTAAGTCCTCAGTACTCAATTCTGTATCCTTAGCCATTGTCCTTCACTGCTGCCGAGCCAAGGGCTTGGTGAGGGGGTGGTTTGGGCTGTAAATGAGCATATGGTGGTTGGCAGTGGGCAAGCCCAGAAGGATCTGGAGGTGGAGTTAGGACCCGAAGGAGAGGTAGGACTTGGTCGACCTTCATTCAAACATATGGTCGTTGATTGGGCACTTACTCTACGGGAGGCCTCGCACTGGGGCCCAGGACACAGATGAATAGGGGACGCAGAGCCCCTATTCCGGAACAGCTTTGCCACCAGCTTGGCAAACATCTATTGAGCACCTACTGTGTACCAGCCCAGTGCAAAGCCCAGGTCCCAGAGATGAAGACATTGTGGCCCCTGCCGCAGGGGAGATTTGTAATTAGCTTACCCCTCAGGCATCTATTTATTAAAACTTTCTTTAATGTTTTATTTATTTTTGAGAGAGAGAGAGAGAGCGTGAGTAGGGGAGGGTCAGAGAGGGAGGGAGACACAGAATCTGAAGCAGGCTCCAGGCTCTGAGCTAGCTGTCAGCACAGAGCCCGACACGGGGCTTGAACCCACGAACCGTGAGATCGTGACCTGAGCTGAAGCTGGACGCTCAACCAACTGAGCCACCCAGGCGCCCCACCCCTCAGGCATTTATTGAGCAAGCATTTAGTGAGCACCTACTGACTGCCAAGGCCCATCCCTGAACTGGAGCCGAGGAAGAGGGTGGCCCTGCATGCAGGCAGCACGGTGAGGGCCCTGGATGACCAGATCGGGGCGGGAGGCGCCGGGCTGGCGTTGGACTCCTCAGCCTCTGTGCGCCCCGGCCCCTGCCCCCCGCTGCCCTCACCCCTCACCATTGCTCGTCTCCCCCTTTATGCTCCAGAAATACCCTGATACACGCAGCCTGCGTGCACACACTCGCCCTGCTGCCTCCTGGCCCTTTGCTCCCTCCCGGGCAGGACAACACTTCTTGCCTGCGGAGACCACCTCCCTGGAGCTTCCCTGACCGCCCCAGTGTGGGCGAGCGCCCTGTCTTCCTTGCTGCCCTAAGCCCCTGGGCTCCATCCTTGTTCTCCTGATGTTATTTTTAAATTCCTCGTCCCTGCTCTGGCCTGTGGACGCTTCTGATTTATTTATCTCCAGCATGGCGGAGACCTCTCTAGCACAGACTGTACACAGCAGGTGCTCAATAAATGGCTGATGGATGTTTCGACAGGTCTGGGTGGACCTCATGCCTGCCTTTTTAGGGGAACGGTGAGAACCCAAGAGATTGTCCCCTCCTCCCCCCCCATCCTGTACCTCTTGACGAATACTGTCCCCCTCTCTGTGCGGGGCCATCGCACGCCGTGGTCCCTTAGCAGACAGCGCGCTGGGGAGACCCTCCTCCAGTCAGCCGCAGCCATACTCAAAGTCCCTTTGAGGGCAAGACCTTGTGTCTTTTGCTGCCTTCAGCCTCAGAGCCTTGCGCGGTGTCTAGAATGTACACACTGAGCGGACAAGCAAGTGAGTGAACAACCTACGGGCAGTGTCACTTTCTGTAGCGTGGACAGAGGTCGGGCAGCCTCACGGGCGGCGCTGGGGCCTGGGGTTGGCTGAGCCGGGCTTGCTGCTGTCGGGGCCTCCCTTTGTGACTTTGGTCAAGTTGCTTAACCTCTCTGGGGTTTGCTTCGCCCGAGGGTCACCCAGAGATGGGCCGCTGCTCCGCGAGTCCCTTCACAGGGGAGCCCAAGGGGGGCCGTGCTTCGGGCTGTGAGGGTCCCGGGAGGCACTGATGCTATCGTTTGGGGCAGGTTGGAACCCGGGCCCTGAGCTGTGACCTCAGCCCAGGGGGGACTCCGATGTCCACCCGCGTGCTCGATGGTTTTCGTGCGGTGCCTTCGCGCCCTTCCCCCGGTCTGATTATTTCCAGAGGTACCTGTGCCCTCGGTGGGACAGGCCGACCACCTTGCTTCACCTGTGGTGAAACCCACACGACTTAAAATCCACCGTTGTGTCCAGTTTCAAGGGTGCTCATTCACTGTGTCGTGCAGTTATCTCCGCTGTCTAGTTTAGGAACAATTTTATTTTTATTTTTTTTAATTTTAAACTTTTTTTTTTTAAGAGAGAGAGAAAGAGAGAGATAGAGACAGCGTGAGCAGGGGAGGGTCTGAGATAGAGGGAGACACAGAATCTCCGGAAGCAGGCTCCAGGCTCTGAGCTGTCAGCACAGAGCCTGATGCGGGGCTTGAACCCATGAACCATGAGATCACGACCTGAGCCGAAGCTGGATGCTTAACCGACTGAGCCACCCGGGCGCCCCTGGAACATTTTTTACACACCCATTAGCAGTCACACATTCCTCCTCTACCCCCTCCTCGCCCCACCGCCCATCCTTGGAAACCAGGGATCTGTTTCTGTTTCTGTGGGTTTGCCAATCCTCACGTTTCATAGAAATGGAATCCTACGCTCTGTGACTGCTTGTGTCTGGCTTCTTCCATATTCAGCATATCATTTTCAGGGTGCGTCCATGCCATACCTGTGTCAGTACCCATCTTGTTTTAATATATATTTACTTTTTTAAGTTTTTGTCTTTATTTTGAGAGAGAGAGGCAGAGAGGCAGTGCAGAGGGGCTGGAACCCACAAACCTGTGATCATGACCTGAGCTGAAACCAAGGGTCAGAGGCTTACCCGTCTGAGCCACCTGGGTGCCCCAGTACTGATCCTTTTTAAGGACAACTGTGTTTGTCCTTTTTTTTTTTTTTTTTTTTTTTTAATAAACAGATGAGTGAGTACTTTGTTAACCATCAAGAGTGCGAGCTCTGGGGCGGAACGGTTGTGGTCTCTAGTTCCACATTTCCGGCCGGCTGGGTGTGTGACAACTGCCACACGGGCAGCAGGGAAATCACCGTGTGACTGTCACCGGGTAGATATGAGGATTAAATAAAAAGATGCCCGTGAAGGGCTTAGAACTCAGTGCCTGGTATACAGTAAGTGCTCAATAGATGGTGGCTGTGGTCCGGGTCTGAACCTGGACTGTTGGAAAGCATACGGCTATAAAAGAGAACGCAGGTGGTCCAGAAACCCAGTCTTGCCTCCTGGTCCTCTTCCCCCTCTCATGTCCTTAACACTGAGGCCCAGGGGTTCCCATTAGGACTCAAAGCCTCAGTTTCCCCATCTCTAAAATGGCAAGATGAACACACTAACAGTTTTGCTGTGAGGACGCAGCAGGATGATGTGCAGAGGCGCTGGGTACACGTCTGCACAGGCAGGGATGGGAGTCGCTACCCCGGGTGCCCCGCGGGGTCCGGGGTCCGAGCTCTCCTCCCGGCCGAGTTCTGGAAGTAACCTTGGGCTCTCTGTCTGCAGACGTACTCCGGCCTCTTCTGCGTGGTGGTCAACCCCTACAAGCAACTTCCCATCTACTCGGAGAAGATCGTGGACATGTACAAGGGCAAGAAGAGGCACGAGATGCCGCCCCACATCTACGCCATCGCCGACACGGCCTACCGGAGCATGCTGCAAGGTGAGCGGGCCGCAGGGGGGACGCGGTGCCGGCGGGGCCTCTCCCTGCGGGGCGCCCGGGACCTGACTCCCGGCCCCGCCCCGCCGCGGGCCTGGCCAAGAATGCGGGGCTTGGCAGGCGCTGGGCCCGGGGAGCCTTGTGACTGAAAAAGGGAAAAAGACAGCTGAGCCTCTGGGCACTGGGCTGGGAGGGCGGGAGGGAGCAGGCAGCCTGGGCAAATACGGGCATGGGCCGTCCCACACCGGCCCCGGGCACCCAGCCCCTCGACCTGATGCCCTCGACTCCGAAGGGAAGGGGGCGCTACCCGCCCTGGGGCGGAGCCAGCCTGCTCTGCGATCGCTGGTCTTCTCCTCTCCTCCGGCCTCAGTTTCCCCATCTGTAAAAAGGGCGTGATAGGGCCCAGCTTGCAGCTCGTGGAGTTTCTAATGCAGGCTTTTCCAGACCGAACCGAAGACCTTCACCTATCACCTCCATGTTTATGCATCATTATTATTACTATTGTTAATGAACTTTTAACTGCAGTCACATGAACATATGGTCGGGGGTGGACAAATGTAGTGTCCAGCCTAAAACTGGTGTTTGCATATGTCTGCAGTGCAGTAGCCACCACTCAGACCAAGACGTGAAATATTTCCAGGAAGGTCGCTCATGCCTCTACGTAGTCCCTGCCCCCTTTACACCCCCTCCCAGAGGTAACTGTGGTTGTGACTTTGGTCACCTTCAGTTTTGGCTCTTGTTAAACTTCATAAATATGAGGTCCTCATATTCGTTCATGTTTTCCTCATCAGCTCCTTTTCTCACAGTCTAGTTCAGACCGGACCAACTCCAGCAGGACGTTCTACTAGTTAAGAGCGGAGATTCTAGACTAGGGGTGCCTGTGTGTAAATCCCAGCTCTGCCACTCACTCGCTGTGTGACCTTGTGCAAGTCACTTAACCTCTCTGTGCCTCTGGTTCCTCACTGCGAAAGGCGACAGTAACTGTGACCTATCTCACGGGGCCGATGGGAAGATGAAGCAAACTACTGCACATGGAGGACCCGGAACAGTGCCTGGTCCTTGGCCAAAATTCACTAAGGGTAGGGGCGCCTGGGTGGCTCCGATGGTTAAACGTCTGACTCTTGATTTCAGTTCAGGTCATGATCTCCGGGTTCATGAGTTTGAGCCCCACGTCAGGCTCCGTGCTGACAGTGGGGAGCCTTCTCGGATTCTCCCTCTCTCCGACTCTCTATGCCCCTTGCGTGCTTATGCTCACTCTCTCAAAATAACTAACTCAATAACTCTGTATAAACTATTGTCATCATTATGCACAAAACCAGATGCTAGACATGCCAGCTATATGTTTTTTCTAATGCACACTGAAAAGAATATATAACTATTAAAATTATTATATTTTTATTTGAGAGAGCATGAGCAGGGGAGAGGGGCAGAGGGAAAGAGGGAAAGAGAAAGAATCTCAAGCAGGCTCCATGTTTAGCACAGAGCCCGATGTGGGACTCAATCCCATGAGCCTGGGATCATGAGCCAAAATCAAGAGTCAGATGCTTAACTGATTGAGCCCCCCAGGCGCCCTATAACTATTAAAATTAAAATCATAACCGGAGTGGCATCAAAAATCACTTTGTGGGACGTGGAATTGGGTATCTACTAAGCTTCATGCAGTGCCCGGTGTGCCAGAGGCTTGGACAATAGACGTTTGCTCTTGTCGGGCCTCTCCTGAGCCTCTGCTTGAAGAGCGCTTTGGGTCAAGGCACACACCTCCTTTAACATGAACATACACATTCTCTTTTTAAAAATCTCCCGCATGATCTACGAGATAGAGTCAGCATCACTACCTACACTTTACACCAGAGGCCACCGAGTTTCCGAAAGTGCTTGGAAACCCGGGCCACGGCCAGCAGGGCTCCCTCCAGGACCGCAAGCCCCGTTCACTCTTTAAAAATCAGTGAATATAATGGTCTAAAGAAGAAAAAGCACACGATCATACCCATTGGTACAGAAAACAGCATTTGACAGAATTCAGTATCCGCTCATGATAAAATAGCTCAGCAAACTAGGAAAAGGAGGGTCATTCGTCAGCCTGGTACTAGGCATCTACGAAACCCCTGCATCTGGCTTCATACTGAGTAGTGACGGGGTGAATCCTTCCCCCCGAAGCTGAGTAAGAAGGGAAGGATGTTCACTCTTGCCACCCCTGTTCAACGCCCCACTAGCGGTCCTCGCCAGTGTAATAAGGCAGGAAAACGAAACTGGGGCACTTCCAAGTTGTGAGCTTTACCTGTTCGACAGCCTTGGTCTTCATTCAGCAAGTCCCTTGGCCGCGGCAGGGTCGAGCCCTGGATTTCTGCCTCGGTGTTCTGGGCACATCGTAAAAAGAGCAGCGCCCCTCCTGGGGTCATTGATCTTTGGGGAGGGGTGAGAGGGTTTTCTGCCGTATAAATGGATCTGGTCTTGGGAGACAAGAGTTCTCCTGTCCTTACACTTGGGAGAGGGCCACAGACAAGGGCTTTGGTGGCCCCAAGTCTGTATATAATTACTACGTGACTGTGAGGTGCAGGTAGTCCTGAGGGTGTGAACCTGCCGACGGCACGCTGTATCCAGCCTTCAGAGGAGGTTGGTTGGGTTCTTCCAGAGTTGTAAGGATACTTGAAGTAGTCGTCACCTTTTTTTTTTTTTTTAAAGTGTTTACTTATTTTTGAGGGAGAGAGAGGGAGAGTGAGACAGAGCATGAGCAGGGGAGGGGCAGAGAGAGAGGGAGACACAGAATCCAAAGCAGGCTCCAGACTCTGAGCTGTCAGCACAGGGCCCGACACAGGGCTCGAACCCATGAACTGAGAGATCTTGACCTGAGCCAAAGTCAGGCGCTTAACCGACTGAGCCACCCAGGCACCCCAAAGTAGTTGTCAGCTTTTAAAAATTGGGAAATTTGTCCTAAAAATCCAGATTTTGAGGTTCTTGTGAAACTATCGAATGTCTGCCAACACTGGGCCTGTGTTCCCACACGTCAGTCACCCCTGTAGAGAGGGTGTGGGGGTCCCAGGGCGGGGGGCCTTTTGTGTTAACTTCCTGAGTCACGAAGAGAGAACTCGGTTCCGGACACTCCTGAGGGCAGGGATCCAGGTCTGCCTTGGAGATACCCCCCTCTCCAAGCTATGAGATTTCAGGTACAAGTGCCCCCAAGTTACTGACCGAGTTAGTCAGACCCGCCAAGTGTGACCCAAACTGGACCATTGTAGACCTGGGGCTGTCATTACCTTTAAAGACCAGCAGAGGGAGCCTTGCAAAGTTGACCGCAGGGATGTGATCTCGGGTTGTAAAGCAATGGCTCCTGGGGTTGGGTAGTGTCTTTGTTTAGGGAAACAACAACAACAGCATTTCTTTGTGGTCTCCCTTGATGGAGAACTTAACAGTGATGATTCACATACTTTTTAAGGAAGCTGAACATCACAAAGTTGCAGCATTCATGTCCTTAGGGAAGCTTTGGGGTGCAAAAAAACTCCAAATAGCAACCAATTAAAGCAACTTAAAAGGAGTTGATTCTCTCACATACCAAGAAGTGTGCAAGTGGATGGTTTCAGGGTTAGTTCATGCAGCAGCCGTAAAACAGGCTTCTTTAGGATTTTCTTGGCTTCTTCTTCGTGGTCCCAAGATGGCAGCCATAGCTCCAGCAATCACGTCTTTGTGTGATGATAGCCAAAAGCATGAAGAACTTGGAAGGCTAGGTTCTTTTTCCATGTCTCTCTCTCTCTCTCTCTCTCTCTCTTTTTTTTTTATCTGGGAGAAAAATCTTTTCCAGGAATTCCTCAGCAGGCATCCCCTTACGTCTCATTAATTAAAACTTGGTCACATGCCAACCTCTAAACCAGTGGTTGGCAAAGAGGTCTGGGACCATCATAATTGGTTTGGGCTATTCCTGGCTCCTTCCTGGAGCTGAGGGAGCTCCCGCAAGCACATTTTCTGAATTCTCTTAACAAAAGAGAAGGGAAAGTAACAGGTAAACACTGCCACGGTGCTTTTAAAATATACATGTGTAACTTTAAAAAAAACTTTAATGTTTTATGTTCATTCTAGAAAATTAAAACATATATTGAAGCTAATGAGACTATACCAGCACCCATAATTCTAAAACCCAGAGATCACCCCATTAACCTTTAGTATGCAGACTTTCACGTGGTAACTGAGCTAAACGTCCCAGAATGAAGGGAGTTCAGTGTCTGGAAATAATGGATTCCAGAAAAAAAAAAAAGTCACTTAAAACAGGGACCAAAGTTTCATTGGAAGGAGGAAAAAGACGTTTCGACTAGGCCAGTGACATTGCAAACTGTAAGTTTATTTCATCTGCATATAATAGGACTTTAGTTATCATTGGAACTAGAGGCTTATTCTTACATGGAGTATAAAATTAAGTGTTGATTTTTTTTTGATGTTTATTTATTTTCGAGAGAGAGAATGCAAAAGGGGCAGAGAGAGAGAGGGAGCGGGAGGACCTGAAGTGGGTTCTGTGCTACAGCAGACAGCCCAGCGTGGGGCTCGAACTCACGAACTGTGAGATCATGACCTGAGCTGAAGTCAGACACTTAACAGACTGAGCCACCCAGGCGCCCCATGGTCGATTTTTTTAAACTTTTTTTTTTTTTTGGACAAAATCACGTGAGAGCATATGCCAGCATTCCTCATATTGTGTTCGATTTCTGCATGAACTAAAGAGAATACATTTTGCAGACTTACTGGAGGGGTCACCCACTTTCCCGAGTGTTCTTTCATTTGGGGGGGGCTTCATACCGCCCCCACCACCACGTTGTGATGACTCTGTGATCATAACGTAGTGGTGAATCGACCTGACTTCCTTCGCGGCCTCTCCGAGCCCATTGCCTGCGTGACCCACCGCACCTTCAGGGAAATCGCCAGTTTTACACAACTGCTGCTTTGTTGTGCGTGTCTGTCGATGCTGGTGGGTGCTGACACACAGTCATCGCCAGATAAAGCTGCTGAGCTGGGTGAGAGGCAGTGATGCGGACAGAGAGGGCTGCTCGGGGGGTCTGGTTTCCTGAGTGGTGCACTCTTTGAAGAATATTTTTGTGTTGTCATCATTTGGCTTTTCCCTAGACAGCCTCCCGACGGGGTTGAGGGCGGAGCACTGTGAGACCTTCCCATGAGGGACCCCCATGTCAATACATTCTTCTCCCTTTAGGCTCTATGTGTCGACACAAAATTACATAACGAAATAGAAAATGACCTGGAAGTTGGCACATTTTAACCCCCAAGGGAAAGCCATTAACCGTGAGCGCACACGTCATAAAAGATCAACTATTTAGTTTCAACGTTAAATCAGCAGTTGCGACTTAGGCTTTCATTTTGGCATCACCTGGTCCTTTCTGGAAAACTGGTTAATGATAGACTCCAATGAAACAGATCATGGGGAAAAAGTGGAAGCTTTGGAAAAATAACTTTTTCTCTTTGAAGGAGAAATTTGGTTTCTGCAAAGGAAGGTGTAGGTCCAGTTTTTGACTCTGTTGCTGAATATTTCTGTCCCAGCCTGTAAGGTCACCCGGCTGCGATCCACCATGAGCTTTCTTTTTTTTTTTTTTTTTTAACGTTTATTTATTTTTGAGACACAGAGACAGAGCGAGCAGGGGAGGGTCAGAGAGAGACGGAGACACAGAATCCGAAGACAGGCTCCAGGCTCTGAGCTAGCGGTCAGCACAGAGCCCAATGTGGGGCTCGAACCCATGAACCGTGAGATTATGACCTGAGCCAAAGTCAGACGCTTAACCGACTGAGCCCCCTAGGCGCCCCAAGCTTTCTCTCTTGTTGGAGACATACAGCAAGCAGCTGTGGTTTCCTCCACAAGGTTTTTGTAGACCAAGATGGGGTGTGAAGAGGTGGGATTGGGAACTGATGGATCACCCCTGCGGTGAATACAGGATGTAATGTTTGAATGTGTTGTGTGAATGATCCCTGAAGTTCCTGAGGACCCACAAACTGCCTAAGAGCCAGACTCCATCCTTAACTGCCTGTTCATCTCTGTATCTTCAGCATATCTGCTGGGCAGCATGTAGTAGCTGCTCATTTAATGCTTGTTGATAAATGCATGGATGTACTTAATCACGAACTCTACCCCCAGATTCTCTTTTCTAAATGTGTTAGTCAATTTTTACTATCTAGATATGTGTTGGGGATCCTACTTGCAGCATCTCCTTGAAGGCGGTTGCTACTGGAACCTTCCAACCTGCCTGAGCAGCTGATGGCAGCTGACATGATGGACCTTCCTTACCATGCTTGGAACTCGCTTCAGTGCTCTCTGGGTGGATTCCTTGGGTCCTGGTTTCATGCCTTCCTCTTCCTTGAATTGCCCTCCTGTTTAAATGGAGCACCTTTTCTAGTACCTTGTCAAGAAAGGATGTGTATCAGGCAGATTGAGATCCTGCGTGTCTCATCTGAAGACTTGATGCTTCTCTAATACGTAAGGGCTAGTTTAGCTGGGTTTAAAATTGCAACCAACAAATTTTAGTTTCTTTTAGAATTTTCAAGGCATCGCTTCACAGCCTTCTAGTCTGTGTCATTTTTGAGAAGATAAAAGCCAGTCCGAGTCTCAATCCTTTGAATGTGACCAGTGCTCCCCCCTCCTTCTCTGGAAGCCTTTAGACCCTTCTTTGTCCCCGTGTTCACGATGATGGGGTTTGTCATGGATGCTGGAGACTTCATGGACCCTTTTTACCTGTAAACTCATGGCCTTAAATTCTGGGACATTTCTATGAATTACTTCCTTGATGATTTACTTTTCTCTGTATTCTCTGTTTCCTTCTCTAGACGTTTTCTCATGTCCACAATTGAACTCTGGCACTATCCTTTTCCATCTCCTCATCTTATTATTCTTTTTTCCAGGCAGTTACCTCGACTTTGTCTTATAAACCTTCTGTTAAGTTTTAATTTCTGTTTATATATGTGTGTGTGTGCGTATGTTTAATCTCTAAGAACTCTATTTTGTTTCCTGAATATTTCTTTCCTTATACATTTTTTTTTTCCGTGTGATGTGATACCCTTTTCCTTGGAGGGTTCTGCTCCATGCAAAGTCTCTGTTTCCTCTAGGATGGTTTTCCTGATGATTTGTTTCCACTTCGGTCTGATGTATTAATAGATTTCTTCAGAAGTCTGCTGACTGTCGGCTGTGGGTTCATCAGGGGTGCTTCTGTGCATGGGCACCAAGGCACTGGTGGGTCCTCCGGGCTTGCAGGGATAGCTTGCTGGTGACAAGCGTGGCTACTCACCAGGACGCTTCTAGCAAATCTTCCCATCCTATCCTTGGGCTGCTCAGATTTTTCAGGGACTATTTGTGTAATCTTCTGCCTGGAGGGTAAAGATTTGTCCACTGTCATTTTGAGTGTGTGTGTGTGTGTATGTGAGAGAGAGAGACCGCACACACGCAAGTGAGAGGGGAGGAGGGGCAGTGAGAGGGGGAGAGAGAGAATGCTAGGCGGGCTCTGTGCCAACAGCAGAGCTCAACATGGAGCTTAATCCCATGAACCATGAGTTCATGACTTGAGCCAAAATCAAGAGTCAGATGCTTAACCCACTGAGCCGCCCCGGCGCCCCCGTGTCCTGTAATTTTGAAGGTCTGGTTAAGAGGCTAAGGGTTTCAGATAGTGGGATGAAACTTGCACATGATCCTTTCCATATGGTCCCTGGTCTGCCCCAGACCAGAGACTCCGAGTTGAATGCTCTGCAGAGAATAAAATCTGCCCCTTCCTGTGGGCTGTGGGAAAGGCAGCCCCGTGGCCGCAGGGGGTGTGGACACCTATCTGGCTCGTCTAGCAGCGTCTCAAACAGACTTTTAGCCGATCCTTGTTTGTAAGTCTTCCTGATGCTGCTGGGTACTGAGGTTTGGCCCGGTGGGGGAGGGGGAGGGGGTGCGCAGGGGATTCTGGGATGAAATCGCACTGCTTCCACTTTCCCCACTGTCAGCTCCCACTTCTGTCCTGTGACTGCTGCCACTCATTCTGTCTCCTGGCTCCCGGATTTTGTTGCCTGTTGTTCTCGCTTCTTCAGTTCACTTCACCTGGTTCGTGTGTGTTTGAAAAGTCCCTTTAGTGTCACTTCACTCAGGTTTGGGGAGGAAGGAGTGCTAAGTGCATGTGTTCAACCCGCTGTCCTTCACTGGAAACTCTCTCAAGCCTTCCTTTCCAAAGAGGTGATATGGAAAATAGTGGGTTTTCATTGTGCGCTTGCTCTGTGCTCAGAGCCTTATAGGAATAGTCTCCATTGATCCTTACCCCAAACCGACAAGGCAGACAGGATCAAACTAAGATCTTTTTTGTTAAAATTTTTTAATGTTTTATTTCTTTTTGAGAGAGAGACAGAGAGTGAGCGGGGTAGGGGCAGAGAGAGGGGGAGACACAGAATCTGAAACAGGCACCAGGCTCTGAGCTGTCAGCACAGAGCCCGATCCAGGACTCGAACCCATGAACCCCAAGATCATGACCTGAGCCAAAGTTGGACGCTTAACTGACTGAGCCCCCAGGTGCCCCGAGCGGGTCCTGTTATTAGCCTCATTTTATAGTTGAGGCTCAGAGAGGAGAACTTCCCAAAGGTCTCATACATGTAGGAGCTGGACTTGAACTTGGGTTTATCTGACGCCTAGGCTGAAGGCTTGTCCGGGTCAGTGGGGGGCCCCAGCTGCTGCACTGAGGCCCCCAGGAAGGCTGTTGACTGGGGTAAATTAACATGATAAATGTGGGGAAAGCACCACCGGGGCTTCCCCCTCCCCTGCAGTGGTTTGCAGGTGGGGGTGGGGGGGAGGAGGGTGTGGAAGGCACAGAGGATTCCATTCTCAAGTGCTGAGTGCAGCCCTCAGGCCGTGTGCCCACACCTGATAGCATCTGGGCATCTGGACGTGTTTTGTCCTAGAGTAATTAGCACCAAAGGGCCACTCGCAGGGGATTAAAAAAGAAACAGCAGCCAGCTGGCCTCTGTCAGCCGGAACCTTCTGGAAGCCAGAGAGCAATCTGGAGGTGGGATGACCTAACCTCTAGGCTCTGTTGCTTTTCAAGCTCCCACACTCGGTTGCACCCCTCTGTCCCTGGTTGGTGGACACTGGGGAGGCCAGTGCAGCCTCACCATGCCCCAAAGGCTGCTCTGCAAACTTGGCAGAGACAGGAAGGGCACCCCTGTCCCCTCCACCCCCGCCCCCGCCCAGCTCCCTGCTCTGTGAAGCCGGCACATCTCGGCCCTCGCCAGCACCATGCAGGACAGCACCCAGCCGTAGAACAGCCTCCCCGTAAGACCGACAAAAAGGGGACTCAGCGCACCGGGTGACTTGGCCCTAGAGCCCAGTGTCCAGCTGGGGACGTCGCCCTCTGCCGCCCTCAAAACATTTAACTTCCACTGGAGGTGGTTTGGGAGCATTGTGCTATTACGCCCATTTAACAGACCAGGAAACTGAGGCCCCAGAAGGCTAAGGGACTAACTAGGCCTTCTCATTAGAAAGGGCTGGGCCTGGCCTAATGCCCCGTCCTTCTGGGGCAGAATCACTGTGGTCTAGGACCCCTTGGCCAGCTCGCGATTTCAGAGGACGTGGATGGTGGCCCGGGTGATGATTGCAGCCAGCGCTGAGCCCTCCAGCGAGCCGTGGGTAATTGTGAGCTTTGTGCATCATGTCTCACATTCCCGTGAAGGGTACGGATTTTTATCCCTGTGTTCCTCATTAGAGCAGCGTCTTGCCCGAGAGGAGGAGCCCGGAAGTCATTCCAAGTCGCTTGGCTCCAGGGACAGTGTTCCTGCAAGGCGCCCCGGGGGAGGGGGCCAGATGCATGGATTGCGGCCTCTAGGAGGTTTGGCAGTGGCTTTCCGCTCGTGTCCAGCCGGGCAAGGGGAGGCGGGTGGCGCCGCCTGCCGGACTCCGTTGGTCCTCACGGACACGCTGTGACTGAGGCTGGTGCTGTGTTATCCTGCGAAGTTCACGTTCTTTGCCAGGAAATGAGAAAGTGTAAAGGGTCGTCTGATTCTGATGAGCCTTCTGTGGACCGCCGTGTGGTGTCTTAGATGGAGGGGAGAGGGCTGGGGAGGGTGTATTTTTTAACAAGCAGTAAATGCTGAGTTGAAGGCACATGCCCGCCCAAGGGACTTGGAAGCTGTGGCAGATGCTTGCCGACGAGAAACGCAGGCTCCAGCCTCTCCCTCCGCGTCCTCCCAGCCCTGGAGGGAATCGGGCGCCCTGATCACCTTTTGATTCAACAGAGTTAATTGAGACCCGGCTGTGGGGGATGGGCTGGGGGGGGGGGCACAGTCTGCTCCCCGGGGACAGCGAGGTGAGGAAGAAGGCAGGTACTAATCAATCATACCATCGCACAAATACACGTGCTATGGAAGCGAGTTCCAGGGGGGCGCCAGGGGGGCTCAGTCGGTTAAGCCTCCGATCTTGATCTCAGCTCTCAGGTCGTGATCTCAAGGCTTGTGGGATCAAGCCCTGTGTTGGGCTCTGTGCCGGCAGTGAGGCGTCTGCTTGGACTTCTCTCCCTCTCTCCGCCTCTCTCTGCCCCTTCCCTGCTCACTCACTCTCAAAATAAATAAACTTAAAAAAAATGCCAGAGCTCCGTGGAGATCTGGAAAATTCCTGCTGGGGTCCAGCGCAAACCCTCGGAGTATATTTCTTCAGGTGTAGAATCTCTTGCTACCCACTCTGCAGGGGGAGAAGGTGGGGATCAAAGCCAGAGAAAGAGAAGGGCCCTGACCTACGGGTGGTGGGTTCTGGCGTGGGCTCTTGAGCTGGGTTCGAATCCCTGTTCTGCCAATGCACCCACTTCTTGGTGCCTCAGTTTCCTCTCTTGTCCCGTGAGGCTAACCACTGTGCCCACCCCAGTTGTTGCAAGGGTTAATTTGAACAGTGGACGGGGAGCATGGTGTCTGTTCACGGCAAGTGCAACAGATGTTAGCTGTCCTCTGTCAAGGACCCACAGTTGAGGCCCAGCACTGATTTTCACTGTGGGTCTGGAACATTCCAAAGGCTGCCTTCACGTATGGCGTTAGGTAGGCTAGCGCTCTTCTGCACACACTGGAGGCTGTGTCCTCCGTTCTTAACTGGCTGGGGTGGGGGGGAAGGGTTGGGTCGCGGTGACCCTATAGGGTCACAGGCTTGGCCACTGCCCTCTCGCTGGGTCCCGCCGCAGCCTGGCATGGGAAGCAGCGTGCCTGGGTCGGTTCTCAGTCCCCAGCTCGGTTTTCTCCTTTTATGGTCAGCCTGCAGACCTCTGGCTCCCCGGCATCAGACCACGAGCTTATGTTTGGGATTGGGCCGAAATAACTGGTGTGTTGGGGGCTGGGCATCCCCTGAGAGTCTTGAGGCCAGCTTCGGGGGAGGGACCTCATCTCCTCAGGAACCTTACTCGCAGACTTGAACACCCAAGGCCAGACCTGTGGGGGGAGTGGGGGAAGGAGGGGAGGGAGGCATGCTAGGGGTGGGTGTGGGGTGAGGCGAACTCCTGCCCCCCCCCGACCCCCGGCCCACCGGATCTCTGCCCCTGGGCTGTGTCCTCTCCGTCTTGGACCTACTGTGTCCCAGTCCCCTGCTTGAGATGCTCTGGGGTTTTGGTGTCTCCTCCGCAGGGAAATACGGCAGGTCTTTCTCCGTGTAACTCAGCACCATTTCAGCCGGAAGACTTCCTGTCTCTCTAGCAGCAGCAAAGTCAACTCTTATATAGCACTTTATTAAAAAAATTTTTTTAATGTTTATTCATTTTTTTTGAGAGAGAGAGAGAGACAGTGGGAGGGACAGAGAGAGAAGGAAATGCAGAATCGGAAGCAGGCTCCAGGCTCTGAGCTGTCAGCACAGAGCCCGATGTGGGGCTCGAACTCACGAATCACGAGATCATGGCCTGGCTAAAATCAGACGCTTAACTGACTGAGCCACCCGGATGCCCCTGCTCACTTTTTTTTAAAGTTTATTTTACTTATTTTGAGAGAGATGGGGCGCCTAGGTTGCTCAGTCAGTTAAGTGACTGGCTTCGGCTCAGGTCATGATCTTGTGGTTTGTGGGTTCGAGCCCTGCGTTGGGCTCTGTGCTGACAGCTAGTTCAGAGCCTGGAGCCTGCTTCGGATTCTGTATCTCCCCCTCTCGCTGCCCCTCCCATGTTCATGCTCTGTCTCTCAATAATAAAATAAAAATGTTTAAAAAATTAAAAAAGAAAAACAGGGAGAGCAAGTGGGGGAGGAGCAGAGACACAGTGGGGGACCGAATCCCTCGCAGACTCCACGCTGTCAGCACAGAGCCTGATTAATGCAGGGCTCGAACTCATGAACTGTGAGATTATGCCCTGAGACCATACCAAGAGTCAGACGCTTCACCCACTGAGCCCTCCAGCACCCACAGCATTTGCTGACTTCTTGAAGTCATTGTTTGCCCGTCTCACTCCCACACCGGGTCGTAAGCCTCTCAAAGGCAGACTAAGTAGGTCGAAGGGAACTTGGGGTTTCCCGCGGCTGGCACATAGTTGGTGGTCAGGACTTGTTTGCTGAGTGACGTGTGAACGCAGACAGAAGTGTTTACCGTTGCTTCCGTCTCAGTTGCCTTCGGAGAGACAGAGAGAGAAAATCACTAAGCATGTCTTGAGCACCTCCTGTGTGTCAAGCATCGTCCCTGGCACCTGGAATCCGGCCCAGCCCTTGACCTTCAGCAGCTCACAGGCCAGTGGGAGAAGCGTGAAAAGCAGTTGTGTAACTCCTGAAAAGCGAATGGCTCTCAGGAGTCCGATCCCTTAATTCAGAGGTGGTGTAAAATGAACATAGCATTTTTTAAAAGCTTTATTGGGATATAATTTACTTATTTTGAAAATGTTTATATTGAGAGAGAGCACGTGTGTGCCCATACATGTAAACATGAGCAGAGAAAGAGAGAGAGCGAGCGAAAATCCCAAACAGGTTCTTTGCTGCCAGGGCGGAGCCTGACTCAGGCTCCCTCCCTGAAATCATGACCTTAGCGGAAATCAAGAGTCAGACGCCTAATCAACTGAGCCATCCTGGTGCCTCTATTGTGGTACAGTTTCTATACCACAATTATACAGCCACCGGCACCATCTGATTTTATTTTATGTATTTATTTTTTGAATGTTGATTTATTTTTGAGAGACAGACACACAGCATGAGCGGGGGAGGGGCAAGAGAGAGAAGGAGACACAGAATCGGAAGCAGGCTCCAGGCTCCGAGCTGTCAGCACAGAGCCTGATGTGGGGCTCAAACCCACAAATGTGAGATCATGGCCTGAGTTGAGATAGAACACTTCACTGATTGAGCCACCCAGGCACCCCACAGCACCATCTAATTTATATTTCTCTCACCCTGAAAAGAGATTGTGGTCCTTAGTGGCCGGCTTCCTGCCCTGAGCCCAGTGGCTCCAATCTTCATCCACACTGTTCCAGGCGTCAGGGCTTTATTTCTTCTCTATGGCTCAGCGATATTCCACTGTATGGACACATCCCATTTTGTTTATCCATATAGCAGTTGACAAATGTCTTTATTGTTTCTGCTTTTTGGCTACTATAAATAATATAATGTATTACTAAGATAAAAGAGAAAAACTCTGCCTGTTACATCATAAATGGCCCATTGTTACTCCAAATAACCTGTACCCTTCTCTGCTGAAAAGTATTGAGGTTGAAACAATGATCACAGTGAGATTAAGTGCAAAAACGGAGGGAACCTTTGGACTTTCAGACCCAGGGCCACCACCAGGCCGTGTGGTGCCCTTATGGAAATAGAAAAAGGCACCCCTTTCTCAAGGCACTTTTCCTCCGTCTGCTGCAAGATTGATTTAATAAATATACAAATCTATAATGACCAGTGTGAATGGTTCCCCTTGGAGTTAGGCAGTGTACAACTCCTACCACTGTCCATGGCAGCCCCAGAGGGGGCATGCAGTAGAAAGGCCTCCACCTTAAGCACAGGGAGGTATAGAGGCAGAGAAAACAGCACAGGAGGTGACTTTCCAGATGCCATTTCAAGAATAGATTAGGGCCTATATCCCCAAGAACTGAAAATGGGCACTCGAACGAAAATTTGTTCGTGGTTGCTGAGAGCAGCCCTCTTCTCAACAGCCAAGGGGTAGAAACAACCCAAATGCCCACCAATGGATGAACGGAGACACAAAATATGGTCTATTCGTACAATGGACTATTCCTCAGCCATAAAAAGAAATGGAGGGGCGCCTGGGAGGCTCAGTCGGTTAAGCACCAGCTTCGGCTCAGGTCATGATCTCACGATTCATGGGTTCAAGCCCCATGTTGGGCTCTGTGCTGACCGCTCAGAGCCTGGAGCCTGTTTCAGAATCTGTGTCTCCCTCTCTGTCTGCTCCTCCCCAACTCACACTCTGTCTCTCTCTGTCTCAATCATAAATAAGCATTAAAAAAAAATTAAAACAAAAGGAGTCCCGATACAGATCACGCAGGGGTGAATTCCACAAACATCATATTAGGTAAAAGTAGCCAGACACAAAGGCCATGTACTGCCCAACTGTAATTATGTGATGTGTCTGGAGTAGGTGAATCGGTAGGGACAGAAAGCAGATTGGTGGCTGCCGGCGGGTACGGGGTGACGGGTGGAGTGAAGAGTGCCCACTGAATGGGGAGGGGTTTTATTTGGGGCTGAGAGGCATGTTTTGGACCTAGATGTGTACAATGTTGCGAATGCACTAGACGCCACCAGATCGTTTGCTTCCTGTGGTTAATCTTGTGTCGTGTGAGTTTCACCTTAGTAGGAAAAGGAAGAAAGAATGGATCAGGCAGGGCACCCTGCTTCCCACCTTCGGAGGACTCTGCTCAGATACAGGCTCAGGCCTGGGAAGGAGGCAGGACGAGCCCGGAAGTGGCGGGTCCGCTTGCAATGCCCACATCAAGCCCTCTTTGTGCCCGTCGTGGTCACTCTCTCCGCTTCCCACGCTTGGAGACCATGTGTTTCCGATGGGAATGTCTGGGGCCAGAGGTCCCCGGCAGCCTCCAAGCCCTTCCCCCGGAGCCTGCCGCCTCTCTCCTGGGGACCTGGGAGGGGAAAAGGCCCCAGGACAGGCATCTGACCCTATAAATCTCCCACGGTTGCTAGGAAAACCTGCCTTTTCCCCTAAAGCAGATGCATCAAGATAGCACATCCGTCTGTCTGTCTCAAAATCATTCCTCAAAATAGTGGTGGTTGTGCGCCAGCCCTGGCGTGGGTGGGTGGGGGTCTCTTTCTGCCTGGTTCTGAGCCCAGGCTGCTTGGTTCCTCCACTCCATGCCCACTGCCTCAGTCCTTTTTTAATGGGTTTCCTATTTTGCTCTATTCCCGAGCAGATTTCTCCTCCGGGGAGGAAGTTGGAGGCACAGACGTCTGTAGTCCCTAATTCCAGAATGGGGAGCCTGTGGTTGGGTCAGTGCCTGGCACCTCCCTCTGCAGATCCCCCACATATAAGGAGCAGTGACCGTGACTTCGGTCTCTGTCCACAGTGCACTGGGGAGGGGAAAGATTTTTCCTTCTGTTCTTCTCCTGGAAGGAAGGGCCTCCAGGTACACCAGTGTGGGTATTTCAAAGAAAGGGAAGAAAAAAAAAAAAACCAGCACCATGGCACAAAAGCGAAGTGTTCAGAGTCTCACAGACCATGGGTTTGAGTCCCAGTCTGCCACCTGCTAGCTGCGAAACTGTGTTCATTTTCTTAATTTATATTCAAATGAGTTTACATACAGTGTAGTCTTGGCTTCAGGAGTAGAACCCGGTGATTCATCTCTTACACAAGACACCCAGTGCTCATCCCGAAAAGTGCCCATCACCCATTTAGCCCATCCCCCTACCCCCCACTTCCAGCAGCCCTCAGTGTGTTCTCTGTATTTAAGAGTCTCTTATGTTTGCCTCCCTCTCTGGTTTTGTCTTACTTTTCCTTCCCTTCCCCTATGTTCATCTGGTGTGTTTCTCAAATTCCACTTATGACTGAAAACATATGAATCTGTCTTTCTCTGACTGACTTATGTCACCTAGCATAATGCCCTCCAGTTCCATCCGCGTCGTTGAAAACGGCAAGATTTCATTCTTTCTCATTGCCATGTAGTACTCCATTGTATAGATAAACCACATCTTCTTGATCCATTCATCAGGTGATGGACATTCAGGCTCTTTCCATGATTTGGCTATTGTCGAAAGTGCCTCTATGGACATTGGGGTACATGTGCCCCTGTGCATCAGCACTTCTGTATCCTTTGGATAAATTCCTAGTGTGCTATTGCTGGGTCGTAGGGTAGTTCTATTTTTAATATTTTGAGGAGCCTCCACACTGTTTTCCAGAGCGGCTGCACCAGTTTGCATTCCTACCAACAGTGCAGGAGGGTGCCCGTCTCTCTGCAGCCTCACCAACATCTGTTGCTGCCTGGCTTGTTTATTTTAGCCACTTTGGCCAGTGTGAGGTGGTCTCTCATTGTGGTTCTGATCTGTATTTCCCTGACGATCAGCGGCGGTGAGCATCTTTTCATGTGTCTGTTGGCCATCAGGATAAGACTGCTCGTTTTCTCGGGCGGCTGTACAAGCAGATGCAAGCGTCGTGGCCAAAAACATGGGACTGGTTCTCCCACAGCTCTGCTGGCCCGAGGCCAAGCCCCTGGCGGGGTCCGGCTCCTGCTGGGGGCCCCGAGGGGGAGCCTGGGCCACGCCGGTCTCCAGGCTCCGCGCGCTGGCCAGCAGTCCTGGACAGGTCGCTCCGGCCTCTGCCTCCTTCTTTACGCAGCCTTCTCCCCACGGCTCTAAGCTCAGCCTCCTTCCTCTTAGAAATGAGAACACCTGCTACTAGTTGAGGCAGCCCCCCCAAGTCTGGTGCCATCTCATTGGGAGATCCTTTCGTTCCACCTGTCAGACCCTGATTCTATATAAGTTCACCTTGTGAGTTCCGGAGCAGGTGTATCTTTTGGGAGGGCCACAGTGACCTTGGGCAGGTCACTTCAGTTCTGCGTTCTGTTTTCCTCACGCGTAAAATGGGGGTGGTGCCTGTGTCCACCGGAGCTGCCGTGGGATTGGATGGGTCACTGTCCCAAAGAGCTCCACACAGGTGCAGTGGGCACTCGGGGGGGAGGGGGCGGGTCTGGGGATATAGAGGGTGGCGGCTGTTTCTCTTCTCTGTGTCCTAGGCTTTGGGGTTATAATGGTTTCCTCAAGAGCAGTGAAGAGTATTTGTACATTGACCGTTTTCTGGTGGAATGAGAGAACGATTACGCCAGCTCACGGCACCAACACGACCACGTGAGAAGCAGGGCGCCCGGGCTGCTCAGTCGGTTAAGCGTCTGGCTTCGGCTCAGGTCATGAATTCACGGTTCGTGGGTTCGAGCCCCGCGTTGGGCTCTGTGCTGACAGAGAGCCTGGAGCCTGCTTCCGATTCTGTGTCTCCCTCCTCTTTGCCCCTCCCCTGCTCGTGCTTTCTCAAAAATAAATATAAAACATAAAAGAAGCAGACAGAGTGAAAGTGGGTGTCCCTCCTGTTCTGATGCTCGGTCCCTCTGGCCCTCCCCTCGAGGACCCCACTGCTGGCCACGTCCAGAGTGTGGCTTCACAGCATACCCGATGCATATGCAAGTATGTGAGGGAGGGCGTGCACACCTGCATGTGTTTGTGTGTCTATCTCTCTCTTTTTAAAACACAGAAGTCATAGTGCTATGTTTCCTAGCAGTTTTTTAGCTTAATATATCTTGATACAGAGAGTGTCCTGCACCAGTCTGTAAACACCTCCCTGTTTCTTTTTGCTGGCTGCCTAGTGTGCCATTGCATGGCCATACCAGAATTTAAATACTAGAAGTTATTTAACTGGTCTTCAGTGGATGCACCAGGTAAATGGTTTGCTTCTGGACTTTGCTACTGCTGATATTGTTGCAGTGACCAACTTAGGCATCTGTCTTAGACACATGTGGGGGTGTTTCTGAGGTGGATGTTTCTAGAAGGGTGTAGGGCAGCCAAGAATCCTCGCAGAAGATGGGGGTGTAGGTAGGAAGTCAACACACCTGTACTGGAAGATGGGATGGGGTGGCGATGGAGTTCCGATGCGGAAGGAGGGCGCTCGGTCTCTCTGTCCTGTGTGATCACTGGGCCCTTCTCCCTGCAAGGGCCTTCCCTGAGCCCTCAGCTCAGAGGTCAGACTTGCCTGAACGGAGTGTCTCCACACACTCTGTATTTGGCCCTCACAGGCAGCTGAGACGCACGCTATCACCTCAAGGTGGAAAATGTGAGAGCAAGAAAGACAAATCGAATAGTCTTTTGGTACTTCTGCCTTCTGTTGTAGAGATTTGGCTCACCGACGTCACCAAATGTCCGTCTGTAATCTGAGAGAAGAAGAAGGAAAATTGATTGGAGGTGGCGTGGGATCCATGGAACTTGCTCATTCATCTCATTCATTTTGCCTTTGGGGGTGGGGCAGATCTTTCTGTGATATAAATTGTCATCTAGATGTGGTCATTACTGTCCGCTCTGTTCCCCAGGGACACACAGGAATGGCCCTCTCCAGTTTCATTCATCCAACCATCCATCCATCTTCCCATCTGTCCATCCATCTATCTTCCTATCCATCCATCCAACCATCCATCCAATCATCTATTCATCCAATCATCCATCTTCCCATCTATCCATCCATCCATCCATCCATCTTCCCATCCAACCATCCAACCACCCATCCATCTTCCCATCCAACCATCCAACCACCCATCCATCTTCCCATCCATCCATCCATCCACCCATTCATCCAACCACCCATCCATCTTCCCATCCATCCACCCACCCACCCATCCATCCATCCAGGTACTGGAGATACAGTGTTAAACAATACATGCAAGCCCCACTTCCCCAGTACAACCAGCTTCCAGTATAGGAGACAGACAGCGTGGGTCAGAAGAGATGGTTCTTAGCCCGGGCATGGTGGTGGGTGTAGGACAGGTGTACAGATTTGAGATCTGATTCTTGGGAAGCAAATCCTTCCATCGCAGGCACCCTTTCATGTTCCAGTTCCTTCTTCCCACCTAGACCATAGCACAGCCTTTTCCTGGCCTGGGAATAGCCCTCACTCCTCCCCTCTGCTGGGGCCATGCTGGTCCCCCCAAGCTATTTGCCCTCTAGCACCTTCCCTGAGCCCCTCAGGACCCGCGCTCCATCTCCTGTACTTCAGGAAGCAGAAGAGCCCACATCTGGCCCACAGTCCTTCAAAACCCCGGTGGGTCAGTGAAATTGCATGTGACTCTGGGCTACCTAACCTCTGTTACCTCAACCTTGAAAGAGTCATGTTCAAAGGGCACACAGAGGAAGTGCCTGCCACTCTGTCTGGCCCAATAAATGGTAGGTGCTGGGTTCAGATCCTGCCTCATCTGCCACTGTGTAACCGTGGGCAAGTTTTAAAATTTCTGTGTGCCTCAGTTTCTTCATCTGTACAACGAGGATAAAAATAACCTATCTCTAGAATGTGTGAGGACCTGAATGTGGTGATACAGGTCTGTGCTTCCAACAGGGCACGGCACAGAGGAAGTGCCACGTATTACGTGCTACTGTGGTATTTTTAGGGTTAGCCATCACGTCTATACCTGGTAGACGCCCTGAAATCATTTACTGAACAAATGAATAAACAAGTCAATTTTTTGCATGTGTATTGAGCTTCCCCATGAAGAAGCCCAGTTCTTCAGGTTTGGAGGTAGCTTTGTTCAGAACTCAACCACCTACATGTTCTGTGTCAGGGACTCGGGGCTGGGGCGCTGGGAGGTCTAGAAACTGAAGGAGGAGAGGTCTGGAACTGGGTGCTTCCGAGGATTTCATGGTCTTCTGGGGCATAGACCCAAGCAGTTGAAAAAAGCCAACCTGGGACGGAGCGCTTGGGAAGCTCAGGTGCCACGGGCTGGGGGCGTGGAATGTCGCATCCGTGTTTGGATGGGCAGGAACCAGTAACAGCTCCTGAACTTCTCTCCGGGAGGAGCTTGGAGGCAGCAGTGAGATTTTTGAGGAGGCTGGTGGCTTTTCTTGAGGCTTACTGTCTCTACCAAGGCTAACTTTCTATGCAAGCGTGACAGTGATGAAGGAGATTTACAGCCAAGCCATCATCTGGCTCCCTCACCATGGGGAAGGCTTCTTGGAAGAGGTGTCATCTTCGGGACTGGGAAGTGGTCAGGAAACAAAGAAAGGAAGGCCTCCTGTCCAGCAGGAGCAGCCGGAACAAAGGCGACAATATGCTCCGCGGGGTCACTGGCTCATTGGAGTGGAGGACACATGGGTGCCGAGGCCGGGAGGTGGGTGAGTCTGGTCACGGGGGGCTCTGGTGCCCTGCTCTGCAGTACCGCTGTTGTCTGAGGGACCTGGCTTGTTTTTTCTTAATATTTGTTTTTGAGAGAGAAACAGAGCATGAGCAGGGGAGGGAAAGAGAGAGGAGGAGACACAGAATCTGAAACAGGCTCCAGCCTCTGAGCTGTCAGCACAGAGGCCAACGCGGGGCTTGAACGCAAGAACCGTGAGATCATGACCTGAGCTGAAGTCGGACGCTTAACTGACTGAGCCACCCAGGCACCCCAGGGCATTGGCTCTTTAAAGACGACTTTATTGAGATAATACTTGCATACCAAACATTCACCCATTTTAGAGATAAATTTTTCAAAGACTTTTAGTAAATCGACAGTATTATGTAAGCATCACCCTGATCCGGTTTCCGAACCCCAAATGTCGATTTGCAGTTACCCCACCCTCAACCCCTGCCGATCTGCTTTGTGACTTTATGGATTTGCCTACTCTGGACATTTTGTGTAGACCTAGTTCTACAATATGTGGACTTTGTGTCTGACTCGGCACAATATTTTCAAGAGTCGTCTGCGTCATAGCTTGTGTCACTAGGATATCGGTGTCTTCATGGATGAATGATATTCTGTCGTACGGTCAGACCACCTGTTATCCATTCACCACCTGATGGGCATTTGGGTCCACTTTTCAGCGATTACGATAATGCTGCCGCGAGCGTTCAGTCAGTCTGGGATGCGGGCTTTTAGTTCTCTTGGGTGTATTCCAAGGACCGGCGTGCCGTTCACATGGTAAATTTACGTTGGACTTTTTAAGAAACTTCCAGAATGGCAGAGCGTTAGGTCGTAGAGTGGTCAGCAGCTCGGTGCCTCAGGAGGATCACCGTGAAAGGGGTGTGGGGGAGGACGGGACAGGATCTAGGGACATCTTTGGCAAGGTGCAGATGGAGAGGGCTGGACCCAGGGAATGGGTTTCAGAAATGCTTGCCATTCTGGCCTGGCCTGACAGCTGCTGATCTGACGGTCTGATTTCTCAGGGTTAATTCACCCAGGATTGAAGCTGTCGGTAACTCTCCCTGTGTCCCTCATAGGGAAGGAAATGGGCTCCAGACCCTGGCTCCACCCTCTGCGGCCACTTGAAGAGTAGACGGTGATCAGTAGTGTTTGCTTGATCATGTTTAATCCCACGATGCCCTGCGTCCCCTGCCTGGGTTGTGATCAGCAACAGAGACCAACTCAGCCCCTATTCTAGGAAAGGGACGAATGCAAGATGATCAGGGGGCTCACAGGCGGGGTAGGGAGACTGGGGGGCCAGCCTCAGAAATGACAGGAATGGGCTGCTTGGGATCTGGGGGCAGGAAGTATGGTTCCTCGGGGCTCTGTCCACCTGCTGTGCTCCCCCATCCTCTTGGCTGGGGGTCTGAGTGGGGCAGCCCCACCAAGATGGCCTATATGATGCCCGGGGTTGGGGGTGCATCTCCTAGAGGAACACAGGATGCTCTTCCCAGGTTTTCAAACCCAAACCATCCATGTCCCTACATTCCAGATGCAGGAACTGAGGCCTGGAGAGGTTAAGACCATTCGCCCAAGGCCACAGAGTTGGGAAGTGGCCAAGTGGGACCCCAGTCTGTTCTTTCGGGCACAGTGAGCTCCCGGGACGCCCCAGAGCTGGAGGGGCTGGGATGCCCACCACTTTCCAAACTAGTCAGACTCGAGCAGCTTCCTGGGGCCGCCTCCAGGACTCGGGGGGTAGGGGAGGGTGTCTGAAAGAGCTGTGCTGTCCTCCGGGCTCTGTTCTCGTCCCAGTGCCCTGAGCAAAGAGCCCAGTTAGCCCCTTGCCCGCTCCGGTGGGGCAAGCAAGCAGAGGTCTTGCAGTGCGGGCGGGAAGGGGCCCTATCTGGCCCCTCAGCCAGGAGCTAACTCTAACTCAGCCTTTTTCCTTTCTGTTCTCAGATCGAGAGGACCAGTCCATCCTGTGCACGTAAGTGGAACTGCATTTTCCTGCTTTTGTACGGGTGAGTCCCTCCTACTGAAGACAAAGGTCCGCGAGGCCGGGGCTCTTTGATGTGCTCCCGGTTCCGGTGCCTCGCCTGGGTCGGGCCCAGAGCAGGTGCGCGCTCGCCACTGGGGACCGGATGTCCTCGTGCTGGGGCGGCCGTCAGTGACATCTGGCGCCGTCTTGTTCTCCTGCTTCCGCCTTGCGGAAACTAACATCTTTGGAGCACTTCTTATGTGCCAGGCCCTGGACTAAATGTTTCACAGACGGTCTTGCATCCCATTGTATAACCGCCCTGTGAAGGGAGAGGGCATCTCTGTGCGTTGAGGAAATCATGGCCTGTGTTCAACCACGGACGACCCTCACGTGTCCCAGTCGGCAGCCACGTATCTGCCGTATGCAGCAGCTGGTGTCCCTTGTGTCTTAAGGCCCAAATACAGAGGCAGGAGATAGTAACTCAGTTTAGAATCATTCAGAGAATCTTCGATAGTCAGGAAAACCCCCCCAGTCATGGGCAGAAAGGTGGGTGCCCAGTGATCCCCACATCCTTGCTTCTGGAACCCGTGGCCTGGGGGAGGGAAGGCTGTAGATGATATTAAGGTCATCCTGACACCTTAAACTAGGGAGATTTTCAAGATTACCCAGATGGCCCAGAACAATCACAAGGTTCTGGAAAGTGGAAGGGGGAGGCAGGGCAAAGGGCCACGGGTGCAATGGGAGAACTTGACCCAAGATCACTGGCTTTGAAGAGGGAGGGCGCCAGAGATGAGAACAGCTTCTAGAAGCTGGAAAAGACAAGGAACTGGACTCCTCCCTTGAGTTCCCAGAAAGAAATTCAAGCTGGAGTACCTGGGTGGCTTAGTCGGTTAAGCATCTAACTTTGGCTCAGGTCATGATCTCGAGGTTCTTGGGTTCGAGCCCCACATCGGGCTCTGCTGGCAGCTCAGAGCCTGCTTCAGATCCTCCATCTCCTGCTCTCTCTGCCCCTCCTCCCACTAGTGCTCATTCCCTCTCTCTCTCAAAAATAAATACTGAAAAAACACAACCTTGGTTGTAGCCCACTGAGATCCATGTCACGTCTGACTTCTGCAATCCTGAGATCACAGATGCTGAGTTTGTAGTAATTGTTACAGCAGCAGCGAGCAGCTCACACCTTCCCTTCCCCCTGAACCCCTGTATCTCTGCCGCCATTATTCGTTACCCCGCAGAGTGAGTGGGCCAGGCCTCCTGGTGACCATGAGGCAGATGGGAATGCGCCGGAAATAAACAGGATCCCTCCTCTCGAAAGGAAAGCGACAGTAGGACAGTTGTCACACACTTGTCTTTTATACTCTGAATGTACTGCTTGACCCTGTGAAAGGGGGACTTTTCAGAAACTAGAAAAAAAGATACACATTTTTTCAACTACCCACGTAAATGGATAATGACAAACTGAAAGTTACAAAGAATGAAATATATAAGGAACTAAGAGAATGTGTAAATGAAAGTTGTTCTAACTGGGAAGAACAGGAAAGGCCTCTCCAAGTAGTGCTATTTCAGCAGAAATGG
Organism: Helogale parvula; assembly: GCA_004023845.1. Lineage (NCBI taxonomy): Eukaryota > Metazoa > Chordata > Mammalia > Carnivora > Herpestidae > Helogale > Helogale parvula. The sequence goes on along the minus strand of PJEM01001245.1, from coordinate 275,210 downwards.
CAAAGAAGAAGCAGGGAATGTGTGTGTGGTGGGGGGAGAGGTTGCAGCACGTGCAAAGGCCCTGGGGTCAGATGGAGCATCTTCTAATTAAGGCACTGAGAGATCAGTTTGGCCAGAGCATGTCCCCCAGAAGAAGCCGTCTGTTTAGGAAGAGCCATTCCCAGGGCCAGTGGCTTTTATATTTAGTGCGCTGGTTTCCAGAAAAAGATTTGCAGCCCGCCCATGCTGGCTCAACCACTTATAAAGCATGAGCTCAAATCTTGGTGACAAGAAGGAAACCCTGGGAGAATTTGGGAGATTTTCATGTTGAGAACAGCAAGGGCAAAGGTCCTGGGGTGTGGGCCCATTTGCCTTTTGGGGGACAGAGAAAGTCTAAATGGCTGGTTAGAAGGGGGATGGGTAGGAGGAAGTGGTCAGAGAGCAGGGCCTCATGGGCTGGGGCGAGGATGTGGAAAGAGGTAGATCAGACCTTCCTGACCATCACGGAGACCAGAAGTGCCACTTGGGGACATTCACCGGTGCTGTCAGGGTCTGGTTACCTGGGACCCCCCCATCCCTGCACGTCCCACTGGCTTGCTCAGACTCAGTGGTGGCAGATGCTGGTGTCGGGTCATTCTCTCCTCCAGGGGAGGTGACTCAGGCTGACAGCTGCCTTCTGCCACTCTCCCCCAGGGACAACAGTGACTCTTGTAAAACTACAGGGTTTCCAAGGGTTTTCCACTGGGCTCTTCGCCTATGGCCGGCGTTTCCTCTCATCCAGGCTTCCTGCTCTGACCCCATCTCCCCCTATCCCTTCTGCTCTGTTTTTAATGGTTTTATTTGTTTGAGAGAGACAGAGCGTGAGCAGGGAAGGGGCAGAGTGGGAAACAGAATCCAAAGCAGGCTGCAGGCTCTGAGCTGACACCACACAGGCCAACGCAGGGCTCAAACCCATGAACTGCAAGATCATGACCTGAGCCAAAGTTGGACACTTAACCGACTGAGCCACCAAGGCTCTCCCTGCTCTATTTTTTAAAAATGTTTGTTTATTTATTTTTTAGAGTGAGAGAGAGAGAGAGAAAGCGAGAGAGCAGGGGAGGGGCAGAGAGAGAGAGAGAGAGAGAGAGAGAGAGAGAGAGAGAATCCTAAGCAGGCTCTGTGCTGTCAATGCAGAGCCCAGTGCAGGGCTTCAGCTCCCGAGCCATGAGATCATGACTTGAGTCACAACCAAGAGTTGGATGCTTAACCCACTGGGTCACCCAGGTACCCCTCTTGTGCTCTGGTTTTGAAGAAGAAATACTTCTAGGTCAAAGCTGCAGGATTTTAAAGGCACGTTTGATAATGGTGCAAACATCAAAGGGACACCGGTATTTCAGGAGGGCAGTGCTTGCAGTTTGCAGATGAAGTCCTGGTGTCCCAGGGCGAGGTTTGCTTTCCTGCCTTGATGCACACCAGCCGTTCGTTCTCGGGCAAGCTGGGTAAGACTGCCGGCCTCAGTCTCCTCATCTGTAGAATGGGGATATCAATTGTGCCTGCCTCCTAGGGCTGTAGGGAGAATTGGAGGAGCAATGTAGGAGGAGAACTTAGCATGGCCCCTGGCACGTGGCAGGTGCCACATCACTGTGGGCTGGTGTCATGAGACAGCCGGTGGCATGTTGTCGGAGTTTCGCCGAGCCTTGCTTGCTGGAGGCACTGCAGTATTCCGGAGAGAAGCTCAGAGTCAGGAAGCAGAATCCTGGCTGCATTAGAATCTCTGGTGCATAGACCCAGGGGTCCTTGAGTTAGACTTGTGTGATTTTAGGCCAGGAGTCCACAAACTGGGACCCAAGGGCCAATCTGGCCCTCTGTTTGTTTTTATAAATAAAGTTTTATTGGAACACAGCCACATCCATTCATTTCTGTGTTGTTTGTGGCTGCTTTTGTGCCACGTTGGCTGAGTCGAGTAGTTGCAACAGTAATAATTTGTGCCCCTCAGGGGTTCACATATTTATTCTCTGGCCCTTTACAGAAAATGTTTACTGACCCCAGCTTGAGGCAAATCAGTAAACTCTCTACTTCCTTTTTCTCTTTTTCTTCCATTCTACCATAAAGAATAAATAAATAAAAGCTTTTAAATTTAAAGTAAACTGAAATGTAAAATGCAAGCGAACACAGATACATTAAAGCCTTGGACTGTGAGTAACTTGTTCTATGAGCAAGCAAATATTTCTGATCAATTCTTACTTGATAAATAATCGATGTCTTGCAATATGAGAATGACGCAACACGAGGCATCACATGATCACAACTGAGCCAAAGGGTCTTGAAATTCGCTTTGATATGCAAGTGCTTTGGATTACAAGCAGGTTTCTGCTGGAATTATGCTCGCAAACCAAGGTTTTACTGTATGTGATTTTTTTTTTTTTAACTCTAAGAGTAATGCAGATAAATGCCCAGACATGAACAGTAGGAAAACTTCACCCATAATCCACTGCCAAGTTTGGCCCCAATAAACCTTGGTGTCTCTCCTTCTTTTTGTTTTTTTTTCTGGACAAGTTTAAACATAAACATGAACTCAGTTGTATGCATACTTCTTTTTTTTCCTCTTGCTTTCTTCCACTTGATGCCACCAACTTCACATCGCATTTCTGCGTTATGTACAAATACCCCTGACCCTCCGTGGAGTTGACCTGACCCCATGTGAAGCTCTCAGGTCATTTAAAATTGTATCCTCAAACAGATAACACGATGGCGACCAACTTTGTGGGCAGACCCCCTCTCTGTGATTCCTCAGTGTCCTTCGTAGAGGATCGAAGTAGGATCCCCAGAGTAGGATCCCAAAGCAAAGGTTGTGTTAGTTTAAGGCTCCGGATTCCAGAGTCTGGTTTGGAAAAGAATCTTAGGGACTGGGTGGCTCAGTTGGTTAAGCGTCCCACTTGAGCTCAGGTCACGATCTCACGGTTTATGAGTTCGAGCCCCGTGTCGGGCTTTGTGCCGACGGCTCAGAGCCTGGAGTTTGCTTCGGATTCCTTGTCTCCCTCTCTCTCAAAAATAAATAAACATTAAAAAATTTTTAAAAAATAATGATAATTCTGTATGTCTCTGATCTCCTTTGCCTGGTACCACAGTTATGATTTTGGCTGCGTAGGCACACATTATTGTCAAATTAATATTATTCTTTATAATTGCTTTCAAAAAACAGAATATTTTTGAAATGATTTTAGATTTACAAAAAGGTTGCAAAGACAGTGTAGAGAGTTCCCATAGCCTGCTTGGTAACTGCTTGCCCAGTTTCATTTTCCCTGATCATAACATGTGATGTCACGACGGCACATTTTTCACACCAAGACACCCACGTTAGTATGTTGTTATTTTTTTTAATTAAACAATGTTTACTGTTTGCTTATTTTTGAGAGAGAGGGAGAGTGGGGGATGGGCAGAGAGAGAGGGAGACACAGAATCAGAAGCAGGCTCCAGGCTTGTAGCTGTCAGCACAGAGCCTGATGAGGGGCTCGAACCCACAAACCATGAGATCAGGACCTGAGCCGAAGTCAGACACTCAACCGACCGAGGCACCCAGGCGCCCCCTTGGTATATTACTATTAACTAAACAGTAGACCTTAGTTTTTGCCAGTTTTTCCAGGATTGTCTTGTTCCATGATCCCACCCAGAATTACATCAGTCATCACGCCTGTGTGGGCTTCCCTGGGCTCTGACAGTTTCTCGGACTTCCCTTGTTTTTCGTGACCCTGCTGATTTCGAGAATGGATCAGGGGTTTAGTAGAGCATCCCTCGATCTGGATTGGTCTGATGTCATTCTTGGTCAGTAGATGGAGGGCATGGTTTTGGGGGAGAGTGACACGGAGGTGAGCTGCCCCTTCGGGATACATCACATCCACATGGCATCCATGTGACACTAATGTGACTGGTCCCCGGTGATGGTAACCTCCATCACCTGGCGCAGACTCATCTTCTGGGTTCAGTAGTGACACCTAAACCCATTGTTGCTTCCCTGGTCGGTTACTTTTGGACCACATGCTGCCTAAAACTGTCTCAGACTATGCCACCTTCCGTCCCCAGAGGTGACTGTACCTTACTTCCTGAGTGACGGGTTCAAGAATCCAAGAAACTGATGACCTGGCTTTACCCCAGAGCCTTTTTTTGGGGGGGCAGAGTCAGGGTTTATTTATTTTAAAGTTTTTTAAAATTTATGGGGGGGAGGGGCAGAGAGAGAGGGAGAGAGAGAGAATCCAAGCAGGCTCTGCATTGTCGGTTCGAACCCACAAACCATTAGATCATGATTTGATTCGAAGTTGAATGCTTAATTGGCTGAGCCACACAGGCACCCCTTTGTTATTTTTTTAATTTAAATTTTAGTGAGTTAGTATCGAGTGCAATGTTGGTGTCAGAAGTAGAATTCGGTGATTCATCGCTTACAACACAACACTCAGTGCCCATCCCAACAAATGCCCTCCTTAATGCCCGTCTCCCATCTAGCCCAGCCCCCACTCCGCTCCCCTCCATCAGCCTGTGTGCTCTCTCTCTTTAAGAATCTCTTGGGGTTTGTTTCTCTTTCTTCTCCGTGCCCCCTTCCCATGTGTTCATCTGTTTGGTTTCTTAAATTCCATATGGGAGTAAAATCATGTAATATTTGCCTTTCTCTGATTGACTTATTTCACTTAGCATAATACACTCAGGTTCCATCCATGTCATTGTTAAGTGGCAAGACTTCATTCTTTTATTTTAGTGTATTTATTTATTTTGAGAAAGAGAGAGAGAGCACAAGGAGGGGTGGGTAGAGAAAGAAGGAGAGAGAGAATCCCAAACAGGCTCCATGCTGTCAGCGCAGAGCCTGATGTGGGGCTTGAACTCACAGACAGTGAGATCATGGCCTGAGCCGAAACCAGAGTCAGACACTTGACCGACTGAGCCCCGCAGGCGCCTCTCCTTCTTGTTGATGGCTGAGTGGTACTCCGTTGTGTGTCTATACCACACCCTCTGACTCGGTGCCTGGGGCAGGCCTGGGGACCGGCATCTTCACCTGGTGTGGGGTGCTTGTGAAGCAGGGGACGCGGAGGGTGTGGCTGAACCGGAACTGCGTACGCCCATCTGCTTTGGGGCAGAGGGAGGGTGCTCTGGCCCTGGGAGCAGGTCCCTGCCAGCAGAGGAAAGGAGCTAAAGTGCTACCCTCCAGGGGCCCATTGGGAGCCCGGAAGGGGAGGGAGACAGGAGCTGGGGGGAGGGGACGAGGGGACCTGGAGACGCCGATGCACACTGTGCAGCGGGAGTGTCTGCTTCGTCCCCCCGGCTCTGACCCCGCGGGCGGGCTGCATGACAGGCCCCCGGTCTCGCCGACCCTCCCGGCATGGAGGGGGCGGGCACTGGGGTCCTCTGTGCTCCTAAACGACACTGTCACAACACTTCGATGCCCTGCACAAGTCAACATGAGGCCGTTTTGGCTCCAGGACAACCTCGATTTTCATTTTAGGGGCGGCCAGTGAGCTAGACGGAGAAGGGGGTCCTGGACTCAGCCTCGCCATATTCTCACGGCGCGACCTACACGAAGCCACTTAGCCTGTGTGAGCCTCAGTTTCCTCCCCTGCAAAATGGGCAGCTAGAGCACCTCACAGCGCAGTTGTGAGGAATCCATGGTCAATTCATGACGAGGACTTAGCGCGGTGCCTGACGATGTCATTTTATGCTCAATGAGCAGAATTGTTACTTGTGGGTTATTTTTGAAAGTGCCACTTTGGCTCAGCCAGGAAAGCGAAAGCAAGGGGATAAAACAAGGATGAATGGTAGTGATTCGTATTCATGATAAGTGTGTCTATGATTATCATTCTTAACGCATTTTTAGGCGTGGCCAGGAGGTCTACAGAGAGCTCCTCACAGACATTCATTTATCCCCAGGCCAGGCTTTTTTTTAAAATTTTTTAATGTTTTTTTATTATTTATTTTTGAGAGAGAGAGAGAGACAGCATGAGCAGGGGAGGGCAGAGAGACAGAGAGAGAGAGACAGAATCCAAAGCAGCTCCAGGCTCTGAGCTGTCAGCACAGAGCCCGACGCGGGGCTCGAACCCACAAACGGTGAGATCATGACCTGAGCTGAAGTCGGACGCTTAACCTTCTTGTTTCCGCTCTCTGCCTGTGAGCAAGTGTCCTTTATGTGCGAGATGCGCACCATGGTTTTTGCATTTTTTGTGGCTTTTTGTTAGTGAAAGCGTCTAGTTAAAGGGCTGTCTTTCCTTCCCCTTCTATTTTTCTTCTAATTTATATTTTATATCCCCCCCTTTTTTAATGCCTATTTATCTTAGAGAGGGGGGCAGGGGAGAGGGAGAGAGGATCCAAAGCAGACTCTGCCCTGAGAGTGGAGAGCTCAACTCCGGGCTCAAAATCATGAGTTTTGAGATCATGACCTGAGCCCAGGTCGGTCGTTTAACGGACCGAGCCCCCCAGGCTCCCTGACGCGCTGCCTTCCCCAGTACAAGACGGTTGGATGTGCCTTACGGAGAAAATTCACCTGTTCAATAGGCTTCCCTCGGATGTGAGTTACAGGGCTGCCGGCCCTGAGTTTGATGTTAACGAACCGACAGTGCATCTGGTAAAGGGTCCGGACACAGAAAGGCACCTAAAACTAGGTTATAAGTGAGCAGTTGGCAGGAGCCTTCTGAGCACCCGTGCACCGGACGTGTGTGTGTGTGTGTGCGTGCGTGTGCACGCCACACCCTACCCAGGGTCCCAGAGGAAGCAGCGTGGCTTACCAGGGTCTGTAGAAAAGTGGTGTTTCTCATCAGGTGACCAAGTGGATTCAGTGTCGTAACCTGAAGGGTGTCGCTTCCTTACAGATGGCTTCCTGGCTGTGTGACCCTGCACAGGTCAATCAACCTCTCTGAGCTTAGTTTATGGAGAGGCCATGAGGATGAGGCAGTAGCCACCCTTCCCCTCTCCCCAATACCCACACCTTTACCAGGTTCCGCTTCCCTTAAAACAGTGCTGGCAAGGGAACGCCTGGGGGGCTCAGCTGGTGAAGCATCCGACTTCAGCTTAGGTCAGGATCTTGCGGTTCGTGAGTTTGAGCCCCGCGTCGGGCTCTGTGCTGACAGCTCAGATCCTAGAGCCCATCTTCACATTCTGTGTCTCCTTGTCTCTCTGCCACTCCCCTGCTCATGCTCTGTCCCTGTCTCTCAAAATAAAATAAAGACATAAAAAAATTAAAAATAAATAAATGGACGGGAAAGCTCTGGAGATGCAGCCAGGGGTCAGCAAACTCTGACGAGTGGGCCAAATGAGGCCCTTCTCTGCTTTTGCAAATAAAGCTTTATCGGCACATATCCATGCTTGCTTTTCCAGCTACAGCGGCAGAGCTGAGTCGTTGGGTCAGAGAATGCGTGACCCGCAAAGCCTGAAGTATTGACCGTCTGGCTCTTTACAGGAATGACTTGCTGACTCCTGGCTTATACAGTGGAAAAATGGGATACGATTTATATTTTAGTAACAGAATACATGTTGATATTATTGATAGAAAGAGAGTATAAGCATTGTAGAGGCATTAATATGTAAGTATCAATATAAGCGTCAGGGAAGAAATGATCGTGAGTCATAATAGCCACATTTTTGTGTATCTGGCATTGCTGTGAACACTTTATATATATTCACTCATTTAATCCTTATAATAATCATGTAAGTGCTTTAATTATGCGTGTTTTATAGATAAGGAACCCAAGGTATGGGAACAGGTAAGTGACTTGCCCAAGGTCATGCGGGTCACTGGCAGAGCAGAGATGTGAACTCAGTCTCCCCTTGGAACCCACTGGGCTATTCTGATCGAGGCTCTAGGGGGAGGTTGCGTTGCTTCTGCCTAGAGGCTGTGTTCAGCAGAGAGGCAGGGCTTCTCTGGGCTTTGCAGGGTGTTTAGGAGTTGGATGGCTAGAGGCCCTGACCAGCTACGGGAGCAGGAGTCACCTGAGGCCCTGGGGCCGGAACAGCCCTGAAGCCCAGGGCTCATGCGGCTGGGCCGCCGAGGGCAGACCACAGGCTGACGTGGGCTTGTAAATGATGTTCCACCCTGGGATCCAGGCCCTGCAATGTCATACATAAGATCATGCAGAAGGAAAATGCAGAGCGCTTTATTCAAAGAGCAATAAGGATTTGAAGATGGCAGCATTCACGGTCGTTGGCGCTGGGGCAGGACTTGGCAGTGGGGCAATGTCACGGCCAGGAGGCCTTATATGGTCCCAAGGAGGCCACCGGGCAGCAGGTGCCCTGTGAAACCGGACGGGGGTTTAGGGCGCTCAGATCAGGAAGGCATCTTCACCCCCAGAGTTCAGAGGTCAAAAGGCAAAGATATTAATGTTTTGACAGCAGCTCCGAGCACATCAATCTCCAGACGCCCATGAGCCTGGAGCTCGGCTGTTTTCTTTGGCACAACCTCTCAGGACAATTTATTTTTATCAGTAAAACTTGGAAACTGTTGAGCCAAGCAGTCCACATGGGGAGAAGCCAATTCCCAGAGTATATGCCCTCTTCCCATCCCTTGTAAGGTGGAAGGTCAAGGCCACGATCATGGTCACGCCAATATCTTTGTCGTAAAAGAGAAGAAGTAGGAGAGCCTTAACGAAGGTGGAGAAGGAGATTATAATAGAGGAGGAGATGTATGATGTGGACACTGTGGTACTGCGTCCTGACTCTTGCCTTAGATCTGAATCAGGCTCCGGACCGCCTGCGAAGTGACTTCCCACACTCAGATTTTCCCTCCTTCATGCTCTGGTCAGAGGTGGGCCCCTTCAGCCCCGGATGATGTCTGTCAAGCATTCTGATAGTAGCCTCATTGGACTAATTCATACTAAGGTGTAAATGACTGAATGATTTGGTTCATTTGATCCCTGGTTACATTTCCAAAGAGCCTGTTAAGGCAAGTGAAGACTCCCACAGATACGGAAGAGCCCTTTGATGGAGAGGGGCCTGGCCTTCACCGTCTTTGCCGCATTCCATCCTCTTTGGTCACTTAGTAAATAAAAAGGCAGCAGGCAGAACAGCATCAGAGACCCACACTGAGGCCTGACTTCTCCATTACCTGTTTGTGTGATAGCAGAAGCAGTTATGATCTAGAATGATCCCTTCAACCTCTCTGAGCCTGTTTCCCCAGGTGGGTGATGGGGATCATCATCATCATTAGGCTGTCGGGAGGTTTATGAAAAGATTTGCACAGTGTAGGCCTTCCACAAACATCCGTTCCTTTTTCTGTTCCCTTCTGCTGGCCTTATTACCAAAGCAAGTTCCCCGAGGGTTGGGCCGGTGTTGTGGAATGACTCGGCAAAATGCGGTAGAAGGAGTCCTGAGTGCATTGGAATCAGAGACCTGACCGTGTCCTTGCCTCGCTGTGTGACCTAGGGCAAGTGGCTTACCCACTCTGGGCCGGAGTTCCTCTTCTGTACTAACCGGGAAGTGCTATGTGCCTCCTTCAGGATCAGGGGAGGGAAGGTAAAGGAGATAACGCACGTGAAACAGTGAGCATAAGGCCTCTACTCCTCCTAAAAAGTCAGCTCTCTCCTTAAAATTAAAAAAGAAAAAAAGTTGGGGTTTTTGGGGTTTTGTTTTGGATTTTTTGTTTGTTTTTTGGTTTGGACTCTGTTTCCCCCTCAAGAAATGGGGATAATGACTGGTGTGAGGACATGTCTTCCTTCCCGGAGGTCCCACACTTGATGTCTGCACATCAGACCTCCAGCACTGGGTCCAGAGATGCACTACATGTGTTTCTTTTCCAGCCCTGAGCGAAGCTGTTCGCAGGTCCTTGGCAGAGCAAATTAATTTCTTTCTTTCCTAATTAGGAGAAAAAGAGCAGGGACTGAGCTAGTGCCGTGGCACCGCGTCAGCCTGCAGAACCTTGAGCTGACCTCGCGGGACATGCATTCTTTTCCAGACTTAAAAAACAAAATTGTCTCTTGTGTTTCATAATGTTCAGCGAGCTCAGAAAACGAGGGAGTCTAGGCGAATAAAGGAAAATCAAAAGAAGAAAACCAGAGAGGGGGACAAGGAGGGAAGAAAGTTTGGGTTGAGGCCCTGTCCTTCTAATTAACCAGAGAAAATGGGAGTCAGAATCAGTATCTGGAAAAAACAGACGAAAGCAGCCCCACCATGAAGATCCTTGGTGGCCAAGAGAGGCAGGTGATTTGAAAAAGCCATTTGGTTAAAATTTTTTAAAAATCTGCTCATATTCCAGAAGTCTTCTTTTGAAAAGACAGACAGTTCTCTGCCCATCTAAATCTATCAGTCATTTACACTTTAGGGTGAATTACTCCACCCAGCTTTATTCTTTGATATTTGACTCAGATCATTAGCTAGCCACCTTACAATCAGAGTGGGCTTTGCCAGAGGATGAAGGGGCTTACATCTGCCCAACAGCTTAGGTTCTGGTACTGTGAGAAGTACCTGTTTCCTTCCTGGAAGGCTGCCCTCCGCCTGATCTTTCTATTGATAACAAAGCTGGTGATGTCTTAAAAGGAGATGATTTGCAGAGAAACTATTCTGTGTGGTCCTGTAATGGTGGATTCGTGTCATTACGCACATGTCCAAACCCGTAGAGAGCACACCGCCAAGAGTGAGCCCTGGCGTGAACGCCGTGGTAGCGTATCCGTTGATTCTCGCAAATGCACCGCTCCGGCGGGGGTGTTGGTAGGGGAGGAGCCTATACGCATCGGGGGGCAGGGGGTTATAGAAACTCAACGTTCTTGCCGCTCAACCTTGTTGTGAACCTGACACTGTATTTCATGAGGGGCTTGCGTGGCTCAGTCAGCTCAGTATCAACTCTCGGTTTTGGCCCAGGTCGTGATTTCATGGTCTGTGGGTTCGAGTCCTTTGTTGGGCTCTGCCCTGACAGCGCAAAGCCTGCTTAGGATTCTCTCTCTTTCCCTCTCTTTCTACCCCTCCCCCTTCTTGCAGTCTCCCTCTCTCTCACAATAAATAAATAAACTTTTTTTTTAAAGTAGGGGAGTCCAAATAAACCTAATTTGGGGCCTTGGTAGGAAAACTGAGGTTTTCTCTTTCACTCTTTCCATCCGAATCCTTCCTGTGTCCTCTTGGGAGGAGACCGAGCGAGTGGCCAGCGTTGGAGGGCCAGCCCGGCTCTGCACCACCCGGCAATGTCCCCGAGCCGTGGAAAGGTCCCCGCAGAGCGCCCCGTGGGGGTCTCCGGCGACTCACTGTTCCCGTGTCTTTCAGAGGTGAGTCTGGAGCCGGGAAGACGGAAAACACCAAGAAGGTCATCCAGTACCTGGCCGTCGTGGCCTCCTCCCACAAGGGCAAGAAGGACACCAGCATCACGGTGAGTGCGGCGCGTGGCGGTGGCCGTGGCCTAGCGCACGGGGCTCCGGGAGAGGGCTGGGCCCGTACGTGACCTCCATTGCCCAGCAGCTCACAGGAGCCGTCTTCTCCCCCCGGGGGGGCCCTTAGGGCCTGACTGCTTCCTCGCCTCAGCCCGGGTCACCGTCCTGAGGGTCCTGTTGCAGGAGACAGGACGAGCCCTCTCCTGCCGCAGTGAGGACCCCAGCCTGGCATCGGGGCCCCCCTATGGCGGCTTTGCCGTTTTGGACCAGACCATTGTCCGTCGTGGGGCAGTAGGACTTAGAACAGCATCCTGGCTTCCCCCCACGAGAGGGGTCCCGGGGGCGGTGACCCAACATGTCTGCAGGCAGTGCCGGGTGTCCTCTGCGACCCTCAGGTGCCCCTGATTGAGAACCGCTGCTGTGAACCCCCAAGAGCTGAGACACGCCTGCCACTCCTTCGCGTGCCCGTTGGCGGGGCCCAGGGGACGGGGACCTCGGTGCCACACAGCTCTGGGCTTCGGTCCAGTTGACTGGGCGCCGGGCACCGTGGGATGGGTCCGATGACGAGTCCGAGCGATGCTCCATTCCCATCCTCCGGGCTTCTGGACGCACGGAGGGGAGAGGTCCCTGTCGGGCCATCCTGCAGATAAACCCACACTGACACAGTGGGCGGGCTCGGGAGGAGAAAGAAGAGCAGGTTTCTGGAATCCTCCCTTCCCGGTCCATCCCTCTCCTCCTGCACCTAAGCCCTGCCTCATCTGTCCCAGAGGAGGGGACACGCAGCGGGGCGCCTCTTTCTGAAGGTTAGGGCCGGGGCGAGGGCAGAGTGGAAGCATCAGAACAGCTCTGGGGTGTCACCAGTTCTGCCATCCGGGGCTGGCTTTCCCGCCATCACCAGAGGCAATCAGAGAACTGGGGGTGTGGCAGGTTGTGGCTCAGGGGACCCTGCAGGAGGCTCCAGGACCCTGCAGGAGACTGGGGGACACAGCAGGAGACTTGGAGACCCTGCAGGAGGCTCAGGGATCCTGCAGGAGAGCCAGAGGGCCCTGCAGGAGACTCAGAAGACCCTGCAGGAGACTTGGGGACCCTGCAGGAGGCTCAGGGATCCTGTAGGAGAGCCAGGAGGCCCTGCAGGAGACTCAGGGGACCCTGCAGGAGACTTGGGGACCCTGCAGGAGGCTCGGGGACCCTGCAGGAGAATTGGGGGACCCTGCAGGAGTCTCGGGGGACCCTGCAGGAGACTTGGGGACCCTGCAGGAGGCTCGGGGACCCTGCAGGAGGCTCAGGGACTCTGCAGGAGACTCGAGGGACCCTGCAGGAGGCTCGGGGGACCCTGCAGGAGGCTCGGGGGACCCTGCAGGAGACTGGGGGACCCTGCAGGAGGCTCGGGGACCCTGCAGGAGGCTCGGGGACCCTGCAGGAGACTGGGGGGACCCTGCAGGAGACTTGGGGACCCTGCAGGAGACTCGGGGGACCCTGCAGGAGGCTCAGGGACCCTGCAGGAGACTGGGGGATCCTGCAGGAGGCTCGGGGACGCTGGAACCACAGTTGTCCAGACCCCGACGTGCGTGTGATCGAAATAACACTGACGTTTCTCTCGTACTGTGTTGTCCAACCGCAGCAAGGCCCGTCTCTTGCCTACGTGAGTAACTCAGAGTGTTTTCCAGTGTGTACGGGAGGCACAGAGTGCGTTAGAATCTGCATGCTCCTGTCACACCCACCGAGTCCCGTAGCTGATGGTGGGGGGGCGGGCCCCCCGAGGTTCACAGCCCAGACGGACAAGGTCGCAGGAGCGCTGTCCCGCGTGGTCGGATGCCAGCGCGCGGTGTGGGCGCACGTTTACCAGCCGCAGGGCCCCCGCTAGAATGCCCCCGGGTGTAGACGTCCCCAGTTCGGAACGGGATCTCCCCACCGGTCCCATCAACGCATCCGCCACCGGCGCCCCTGACCGGATGGCCCCAGAAATGTCTGTCCCATCTGGTTGAGCGTTTTTAGGACTATCTGTCCCCAAAGGCTCCCTGACTTGACTGACAGTTAATGGCACTGCTGTGACATGCCTCCCCCCCTCCTCCCTGTCCTCACCCCGAAATGTCCACCCTGAGCCCTGCCCCCGCGCATGGTGTGGCCTTGTGCATGTGTGTGCAGTGCGTGTCTGTCCTTGCATGCCGGTGGCTTGCCGGGGTTTTGCGATGCACTAGCTTCGGTGGCACGGTAAGGCCCCAGCGATGCAACACACAGCAGAGTCCCGCTCGGACCTCTGCAGATACAAACTCGTCTCTAACACAGAGCTTGGGGGAGGCTGGTGTGCGGGCCCCATTCTGGAAGAGACCCTCAGAAGTCTTAGTTCCTGGGAGGCAATGGCATGGAAGAATCGGAAGGAGAATCAGGACTCTTTTTTGGGATCTGCTCCTGTGTGACCTTGGCCAAGTCACTTAACTCCTCTGAGCCACGGTCTCCTCACCCATCCGATGACTGGTTTGGATCAGACCTCTGTGTTTAAAGCTCCCCTGATGAGGATCTTCGGTCCCGCCAGCCGGGGTTCCCGTTTGAGAGAGGGCTTCCTGTTCTGTCCCCTTTAGGGACAGCCATCCAGGATGCCCTCTGGGTGGACAGAGGCTGAGAGAGAGAGAGAGAGAGCTGGACACTCCTCTCCCCTCCAGAACCATCCCAGGCTTCTCGTCAGCCCAGTCCTGCCAGCTTGGGAAAAGGGGGCTGGGGACACAGCAGAGGGACCAAGGAGGAGACCCTCAGAACGCAGCCTGTCCCGGGGGTGGGGGGGCGGGGCTTGGGCGGCAGGCCGCTGGGCCAGTGTGCAGCTGCCATGTCTGGGGCTCGGCCGAAGCAGCTCCTCGCTTTCCTGGCATGACTTACCTCGTTGGCCCTTTCCCGCCACGATTAATCACGTGACCGCCTTTGTGCACAGGAGCCCCCTCAGAAAGGGCCGGGGGGCTGTGTAGCGTCTCAGCTGCGTTTAACCCGATGAATGGAGCTCAGGCAACCTGCTTTGAAGCTTTTTTCCGCAAGTCAGTTCAAAGTACCCCCCATAGGTTTTGTTCTCCTTACTCCTTACATGAAGTCATGAAAGACTTCAGAAAACTCGTCCTGAGAAAAGAAAGATTCCAAGTTAAAAAAAAAAAAAAAAGTCACACAGAAACCATCAGGAGAGGGATTGTAGTGGTTTAGCTTGAAGACAGCTGCTGGTGAAACATGAGCAGCGGCAGGACCTCCGTGGACAGCAGGGCAGGCTGGTCACCGCACAACTCCAAGGAGCACCATTCATTATGATGTAAATGACGTCCCCAGCACTGCGCAGTGGTTCTGAGTGAAATGCCATCGTACAGATGAGCAAGCCCAGGTCAAAAAGTGGCCTTCCTAGGGATCCGATGTCCTAGCTCTCAGAGCTACCAGCCCAGCCACTTGTTTCCCTTCTGAAATCCTTGAGCAAATCTGGACCTGAGCATTGGAGTCTCAGACAGGCTAGGATGGAGGATGGGAGAGAACTTATAGATGAAGGGCAGAGTTGGCGGACAACACCCGTCTAGGGCAGAACCGCCCGCGCCTGGTCTCTTTCTGCGCTAACGGGACGTGGGTAACTTGTAGGGCGAGCTGGAGAAGCAGCTTCTGCAAGCAAACCCGATCCTGGAGGCTTTCGGCAACGCCAAGACGGTCAAGAACGACAACTCTTCCCGGTTTGTAAGTAGCAGAACCCCCGCGGTGTCCTCTCGTGCCTGAGGGTCTGCGTGCGGGGAGCCAGGGACGGAGGGGGCGCGCCCCGAGCGCGTTTTCCTCCGCATCTCCGGTCCTGTCTCGACCGTGCGGCGCCGCCGGGGCTCCTGCCACACGTCCCTCATGCGTTATCTGTTCATTCACTCTCCAGTCACTCAACAGCGTCCCTGAGCAGCTCTCGGATACCAGGCACCTGTTAGGCGTTGGGCATTTATTCAGTAAACATTTATTGAGCACCTAGGAGGTGCTAGACCCTTGATCCAGTGCTCATTCATTTATTCAGCGAAACACGAATTGAGCACCTACTGTGTGCTAGGCGCATCCGTCCTTCAGCAAATAGTTATTAAGCACCTACTGTGTCCAATCACTTGTACACTTTGGCAGGTGCCACGCTCTTGTTTTTTCAGTGGCTCAGTTAGTTTTTATTGAGCACCCACTGTATACCAAGGTGCTGCACTGGGCTCACAGCATTGTAGCACACAGCGTGGAAGCTGTTCTGCCTTCATGAAGTTTGTGGTCTCGTCGAGCTGAGGGCCACATTCCCACAGATGTGTGCCCAGGCTCCAGGGGTCCCCCTTTTCCCACTTGAGCCTAAGGGGGCAGGAGACCCCCAGAAGTGGGTGGTTGGTCAATGACATGAAGCATGGCCTGCCTGTCCCAAAGAGGAGGATTAATGCTCAACCGGATGAACTTGACCTTGGTGGATTGTGGCGGAGCTAGGGGACGCTTCCGGGGAGGGGGCAGGGACGGAGCCCTCCAGCCTCTGGGTGCCCCAAAACGTAGCTTCTCCTTCCTTATGGCTCTGCCTCCTTGGAGCAATACCCCACTGAGCGGTCATATGACCTTGTGCAGCCTCAGTTCTCCCACCTTGAAAATGGGGATAACTCGGGTCGCTGGGGTGGCTCAGTCGGTTAAGTGTCCGACTGCAGCTCAGGTCATGATCTCACGGTTTGCGGGTTTGAGCCCTGCATCGGGCTCTGTGCTGACCGCACGCAGCCCGCTTCAGATCCTCTGTCCCCCGTCTCTCTGCCCCTCCCTCACTTGTGCACACATTCTCTCAAAAATTAAAAAAAAGTTTAATGAATAAATAAATGGGGATAACCATGGCTGGCCGAGGGCCACTGCAAGAGCCACATGAAATTGATTTGTGAGTGTGTTTTGTATCGTGAGGCCTGGAATCATCCCGATGTGCGGTTCTCAGTTCTGTGAGGTTCTGAGTGTGTGCAAGAAACCGTGTCCGTCCCCCCACCCCCACCTGCCCCCGACACCGCTCCCCTTGCCTGCAGTGTGGGGGCGGGGGGCTGAGGCTGGGGAGCCCCCCGCAAACTCTGTTTTCCTGTTGGCAGGGCAAATTCATCCGCATCAACTTCGACGTCACCGGCTACATCGTGGGGGCCAACATCGAGACGTGTATCCTTTGCTGCTCCTGGGCCACGCGGGACCCGCCCCGCAATCCGCCTCCTTCCCTAGAGCCCGAGAGGCCCAAGAAAGGTCGAAGAGCAGCCCCTCTCTCCCCGGGCTCCTGGGCTCCTTCCAGAACACATCTGCCCTGGACAGCAGGCATTGCAGTGCGATGGTCCCACACACAGAGACCCCGGTCGTGAACCCCAAACAGCCTGCGTGGGCTTCTGGGTTGACCTCTCCCTAGCTGAGTTACCTTGGGCCAGTTACTCAACCTCTCTGTGCCTCGTCAGTGTGATGGGGGTGATAACAGTACCCGCCTCCCAGCGGGATTGCGAGACCGAAGTGAATTAACTCCCGTAAAGCTGTGAGAACCACACCAGGGACAGGATGAGGCCGGTTGAGTTTGGCTTTCACGTGCTCCTCACTTCCTCCTTCCTGAGCCGTGGACCTGCTTGGGGAGCTGGTTGGTGTCCAGGGTCCGGCCCAGGGGTAGGGACCTGGGGGAGGAGGACTCTGCCCCGAGGAGCATCAGGTGCTGTAGGGACACAGAGAGAACCTGGATGGCAGAGCGGAGCCTCTGGGGACTTTCTGGCTCGGCAACCAAGTCTGTGGTTTCGTGATGAATCCGCCGAGAAGCCAGGCGGGTGCCTGTCAGGCTCCAGGCCGCTGTATTTTCCTAGCTCCTTGTGGGGCATTTGCTTGGCGCCCCATGGGGCCCTGTGGAATGTTCTAGTTGCGTTTTGGTGCCCTGGATGAGGGCAGACTTTGGAGCGGCTCAGGTCTTTGTCCATTCTCGGCTCTGCTGCATTTGCTGTGGGGCTTGGGGCAAGTCGCTTGACCTCTCTGAGCCTCATTTAAAAAATTTTTTTTAAATGTTTATTTATGTTTGAGAGAGAGAGACAGAGACAGAGACAATGAGCAGAGGAGGGCCAGAGAGAGAGAGGGAGACACAGAATCGGAAGCAGGTTCCAGGCTCTCCGCTGTCAGCACAGAGCCTGACACGGGGCTCGAACTCACAAACCATGAGATTGTGACCTGAGCCGAAGTCAGACACTTCACAGGCTCAGCCACCCAGGCGCCCCTCTGAGCCTCACTTTTGCCCCCAGTGAAATGGGGGTGGTAACAGCGCCTCCCTACGGAGCTGCACTTAAATTGTCATTTACACGCAATGACCCTCGTGGCCCTTGGCCGAGGGCTCCACCGGAAGCGAGTGTCTGTGGCTGTCACGTCATCACTAGCTCGTGTCATTTTCCGTTTTAATCCACTCAGACTTTCCCCCTAGAACATCAGTACTCGTCTGGCGTACCACGTCGGTTCATCTAGGGAAACAGCCACAGCCGATGGGAGCCCCTTAAAGTCACACGGAGGAGCCAGGCTCGGTGTGACTGTATTAAAATCAGCCAGACACTAGCCGCCCAAGGACGGAGGGCCGAGGAGGTCTGCTCCGCGCCTCCAGGCCCCCTGGGTCAGGGGGTGTCCTCTCCCCTGCTCTGCTGCGTCAGGCCACGGAGATTGGTTTTGCCTCTCAAGGCCTCTTCTAATATCGGTCCACAGATTCTAAACTCCAGAAACTTCTGGAAACCAAAACTCGGCTGCCGGTAAAACCCGCCAAGCACACGAGAGACCATTGTAGTCTCTTTATTCCCCTTAGGAGAACTTTGACGTCTCTGCTGCAGGACTATCAGGGGGCTGCCTCGGGGCCATCGAGAGCGTTCTAGGATGTTCCTACGATGTCCAGGTGGTCTGTCCAAAAATCTAGAAAATTCTGAAACTGTTGTGGCCCATGGGCTGGGAAAAGAGCTTGTAGAGCATGTGGTGTTTTAGGACCATGAACCTTGTGCAGGGGGTGCTCTGCGGGGGGCACTGGGTCTCAGTGAGTTCTGGCCTGACTCTGGGAGGTGGGGCTGCCGCCGCCTCGGAGGACCCGGCGCTGCCCTGGGCTCCCACTGGGGTGGCCGATGAGCAGAAGCTGGGCCCTGGGGGCCAGTGCGATGCTGGTTCTTCAGCCGTACAGGCCCGGCTTCCTGTATGGTAGGAAGCAGGCCCCGGGCCACCCACCAGCCTGGCCACTCTGAGACCAGGTGCCCTTCTGGGCAGAGATGCCGCCTCTTTTGGGGAAGAAGAAGATTCTGTCTTCCGGCCCCTCCACACGCTTCTCGGCAGTTCCCTTCCTGTGTTCACAGCAAGGCCTGGCCAGGCCCCCCTGCCTCAGGTTTCCGCCTCTGCCTGTTAACTCAGTGGGCAGGAAAGTGTGGGCCCCTGCATCACGGGGGAGCCTGTTGGACATGCAGACCCCCCCCCCCCACCTGGCGCTGTCCCAGACCTGCTGACCCGGGATTCTGGGGATGGGCCGGCCACCTGGATTTTAATGAGCCTCCTAAAGATGCGCAGGCGGAAGGGGCCTTAGGAGGCCAGAGGGAAATGCTGGCCGGTTTTAGGGCTCCTGTCGTCCTGCAATGTCACACCTCGGGATGCAGAAACCCACCTAGTGCAGCATCCCAGTCACCCGTGTGCCCCCCCAGAATCCGGCCCCCCTGCAATCTGGCCCCCACTGTGGTCTCTCTGCTCCCCCACAGCGGAGTGGCTCTCCTTACATTGATTAGGGGTGTGTGTTCACATCCCCTTGCTCCCAGCCCCCAGCCCCCCAGCCAGGGTGGTTTGGGCCACCACAGACATGTGCCGCCTCCCAGCTGTGTGCGCTCTGAAAATGACTTCTTTCCCCTGAGCCTCTGCTTCCCTGTATTGAAAATGCAAAGAATACTTGCATTTACTTCCTAGGATAGTTTGTGAGGCTTAAAAGGTCTCCCCTCCTGCAGGTGGGGAGACAGAGATAGGGGAGGAAGGTTAGGTCCCCGAAAGAAGACCAACTGTGGTATCCCCAAATTCTTAACTCCTCCCAAACCAGATCTGCTAGAGAAATCACGGGCGATTCGCCAAGCCAGAGACGAGAGAACGTTCCACATCTTCTACTACCTGATTGCTGGAGCCAAGGACAAGATGAAAAGTAAGTGACCTGTGAGGATGCCTCACTGCGGTGGCGGTGGGGGCAGGATGGGGTTCAACGGTTCCCATGGGCAATATGTAAACGAATGGGCATAGCTGTGTTGCAATAAAACTTTATTTACAAAGCAGGCAGTACGCTCTAGTTTGCTCACCTCTGTTGTAGGAGGAAAAAGTATTTTTATGGAGGTGTAACTAACATATAACCTATTGCTTTCAGGCATACAATGTAATGATTCTGTATCTGTGTAAATTGCACAGTGGTCCCCACAGCAAGTGTAGTTAACATCTGTCACTGGTAGGGGAGATATTTTTCTTGTAAACACAACATACTGTATACTAGATTCCAGTAGAAATCGCATGTATGTCTGAACATACAGTAATTTGCTAACTCCCTCCCCGTTTTTTTTTTTTTTTAGTAATTTACTAACTCTTAATATGCACATCACATAGCTGAAAAAAAGGACTATACCAGTGAATCCAGGTACATAGTACAGTCTAAATTCTAATAATAATTTTAAGACTAAAATCCTATGAGAACAAAACAAACTTTGCTTCCTATCAGTTTTGTGGCCCAGGGGTAGTTATTTTGCTTAAGAAAATCACCAAAAAAAGAGGTGTGTGGCGAATACTGTTGCGGCGATGAGGTGTATGTCAACATTTGGCCACTAGGGGGAGACTTCATTCATTGTTTAATCCTGATGCCTGGGGGTCTGGAGCCTGTAACAGGGTCTGAGGTGTAATGATTTTGGGAGAAAGTGGGGAAATGCCAAACAGATGGACCTGGAAATTAGGTAAGTTGTCAGTTACAGTGTGGACGTTATAAAGTGGCCCAGGGACAACGATCCGGTTTTCTGCTCTGTCTCTAGTCTGAAAGGCTAACTATTGAAATTCCTAGGGGCTATTTTTATTCTTGATGATAGACCTAGAAAAAGGCCAGGCTTTTAGAGAGGATCAGATATCTGTCAATTTACCCATAGTCTACGTAATGAAATCTTGGCGAAGACCCAGATCCTTGTGACTTTAATCAGGCATCTTGGCTAATCCAAGGGCTGGAGTTAATGGTGTCTTGGGTCAACTTAACATCAGGACCTTCCAAGTGACTTGACCCATAAAAGACCTTTGTTTAAAAAGAAAAGTATCTCACTGACTTTTCTCCAAAAATCTTTAACCAAATCCAGCCTCATTAAAGACTGATCTGGAAGAAGACACCCGATATATTGGAGGGTGTCCTAAAAGCAAATAGTACAAGAAAAAGAGAAGCGATTATACATTTGGGGAGAGAAAGAGGAGGAGAGGGCTGAACAGCAGCGACACCAAAACGTAACCACAGAATACGCGTCACAGAGAACAGTGTTTCACAAAAGAAACAAGGAGTCGACAAACGTTTTTGCTGAAGGGCCATATAGTAAGTACTTTAGGTTTGGGGGACCACGTTGTTTCTGTTGCAGCTACGCAAATCTGCCAGCCATAGATTTGTAGCATAAAAGCAGCCATAGAAAATCAACAAGGAAATGAGAGAGCCTGTGTTCCAATAAAACTTTATTTATAAAAACAACCAGCAGACTAGATTTGACAAGCTCCGATATCACCTTATGTATGGACTTGAATAGAAATAGTTGGAGGTGAGGGGAGGTGGTGTCAGAAGCTACATCTTTATCCACCATTGTAGGGGGTCGTAGATAATATCTCATCTTGGAAATATCCAGAAGTATCCTCTCATACCCGATATGTAACCATGACATTATGACTTATATAAGCCCACATAACAGGTGACATGCTGTATAGGACATACAAGTGTATGCTATGTGCAATTAAATTAAGCCTATTCTATTGAGGGATTGTGGTAAATGCCAGAAGAAATAGCTCAGAGAGGTAAAAGCAGTACCACAGGGAAAGGTAGGGCCTGGGAAAAGGGCAGACAGGGAATGGTGTTTTTATTATAAACCTTTTGGTAGTCAGTGGTCTTTAAAATTCATGGGCACTAGTGATTTGATAAGGTTTCATCAGTAGATGGATAAGGATTGATCTAACTTTTCAGGCAGGGTGCTCTCAGGCAGTTGAGATAAAGGCGTGCCTTCCTCCAGCTAGCTGCAAGCCTGTGTCAGAGGACACGGCTTAGCAAGTAGAGCCTCCTCTGGGGTTTAGCCAGGCATCGTGGGTCAGTGCACAACCTATACCACTGTATGAGGCCAGCGAGGCCTTCTGTGTGATGGAACCAGAAGGAAGGTTTTAAACTGTCCGAGTCGTGGGACAGGTTCCTGCCTCATGGTCAAAGACCATCTTCCTGACCACCACTCCATCTTTCTCTCCTTCCAGATGACTTGCTTTTGGAGGGTTTCAACAACTACACTTTCCTCTCCAATGGCTTCGTGCCCATCCCCGCTGCCCAGGACGATGAGATGTTCCAGGAGACCCTGGAGGCCATGGCGATCATGGGTTTCAGCGATGAGGAGCAGCTCGGTAAGTCTTCACGCCTTGAGGCTGGGGGCCCATGAGGAGGCCCAGATTGACGCCCTCTGGACCACGAAAATTAGTTAGAGACCCTTCTCTGGTCAGGACAGATTTCTCCTTGCTGAATTCTACCCCCACACCCTCAAAAAAAAAAAAAAAAAAAGGAGGAGGAGGAAAATGAATAGTACCTTAGGTGGCTTCTTGGTGTTGCAGAAAAGTGGCTAACATATGCTTAGGGCTCTTTCAGTTACAAATGACCCAAATTGGCTTAAGCAAAAAGGAAAATGATCTGCCCGCAGAGCTGGAAAGTTCAGGGATATGGGTTTCAGGTACAAGGAGTTCTGTGGGCTCAAAGAGTGTCTCTGGAACCTGGTCTCTCAGCCATATTGTCTTTAGGTAGGCTGCCATCTTTTGGGAGCAGAATGGCTGCTGTAGCACCAGCCCTTACATCCCTTGGGTTTATGCCCAATAAGAAAGAACAGATTAGGAACTCTGAGTCCCTGAATGGAGTAAGCTGATATTTCTTAGGTGCATGTTCCTGAGTTCTTCACAATGATCAGGGTGAGGGAAAGCTCTGAGAGGCGTATGTTGTGGTCTCTATTGCATTTTGGAGCTAGAAACAGAGAGATTTCCCTGGGTGTCCCAAGGCAGTGGGTTTACTTGGGCTCTTCCTGGAAAGGCAGTTCTGCTGATTGACCAGCATTGATCAATATCACCAACCAGTGACCAAGAAACACATTTGGTTCTGAGACCAAGAAAGCTCAAAGAGATCATCTTGGCTTCCATGCGGGGCTTCAAGAAATTCTTTTCCGTCTGGGTTAGACGTGCCCCAGTGTTCAAGGTTAATCTCTTTTGGGAACACCAGGATACGGTTGTGGAAAATTTTTCTTCCTTCCCACGCCCACACCCCTCTGGAGCCCCAGAATAGTGCTAAGGTTACCGCAAAGCCGCGTAGAGGGAGGGACAGCTTCCCGGGAGATAACTGGGGGCCCAGAAAAAGGAGGCTCGCAGGTCAGCTGACAGATGGGTGATGGTTGTGGATTTTGGCCGGAGCCCCACATCAGAAGCCAATATTAACAGCACCCCCTTCCTGAATGGCATGGGCTCTCTCAGAATGATTCGTGTCATTTGCGACAAGAGTCATTTTTACATCTAATCTTTGCTTTGAAAAAAAAAAAAACTATACACATGAACAGCTAATGATTACATACGTGCTGTGTGCCAGGCATTTGCTAAAGCCTCTTTTCAGAAAGAAAGGTATCAGGGTGCCCAGTTTTAAATAATAATAATAAAAAAGAAAACAAACTAAAACATTGATCATTGAAGATTTACTCTGTTATTATTTGGCCTTAAGAAAGAAATGGATGGGGGTTCTTCTAAATTATTTTAAAAAATTTTAATGCTTTTTAAATTTATTTTTGAGAGACAGTGAGAGACTGTGCAAGCAGGGGAGGGGCGGAGGGAGAAAGCGATGCAGAATCTGAAGACAGGCTCCAGGCTCTGAGCTGTCAGCACAGAGCCCGACACGGGGCTCGAACCCACGAACTCTAAGATCATGACCTGAGCTGAAGCCGGCCGCTTAACCGACTGAGCTACCCAGGTGCCCCTAAATTATTTTAGAACAGTATTGACTCATGTGGAAATGCTTCTAATATATTTAAAGTGAAGATGTGAGGAGACACAACAGTATGTGAAGTGCTCTCTAGGCATTATTTCATGTCGAAAGAGCCCGGCAATGTGGCCACTGTTATCCCCAGTTTGCAGATGGGGAGACTGAGGCACAGAGAAGTGAAGGAAGTTGCCCCACGACACACAGCTTGAGGAGCTGGGACTCCCTCCGGGGTCTCAGGAACTCCCAAGCCCCTCTGTGTGGTTCTCTGTGCTCTGTGTTTGTCTGTGGGGATGTGGTCTTTGCCCTTTAAACCCTTCCAGAAATATCCCTGTCAGAACCAAGGTATGGAAATCGGGGCTAGAAGGAGCCCGGCGTATCCTGAGACGTGGACTCGTGTCCTTACTAGTGACGCGGAATCGCCCTGCGGGCTGTTTTCCTTTCTCGGCTCCCTCTCAGCTCTCCTATGACTTCCGGGGAAGAGGGTAGCAGGTTGGCACCCAGTGGGTCCTCGGCCCCTCTCTGGTCCTTGATAATCTCCCCTTTGACTCCAGAGAGCAGACCCCAGGCCCAGCATCTTGCTAGAATTTGATAATATTATTCCTTTTCCCTGTATTTATTTTTACAGTTGCCATCTATTTATGGCAAAGGAAGTCGATATTTTAAATGCTTTTATTTATTTTCAAGAAACAGCGTGAGCGGGGGAGGGGCAGAGAGTGAGGAAAACACAGAATCTGAAGCAGGCTCCAGGCTCTGAGCTGTCAGCACAGAGCCCAATGCGGGGCTCGAACCCACGAACCGTGAGATCATGACCTGAGCTGAAGTCAGACACTTACCCGACTGAGCCACCCAGGCGCCCCAAGGGAAGCTGATTTTTCATTTGTGACATTGTTTCCTAGTAAAGTGCAGGAAAGAGGAGTAAGTGAATGATTGGAGAAATGTTAAGTGAGTGACAGTGTGAATGGGATGCAGATAAAGCGGGCGTTAGGTAAGTGTGACACAGACCTAGACCAGTATGTGCGGCAGCCCCAGTTGGAACCCCAGCGCCCCACAGAGAGGCTGAAGGAGAACAGGGCTGGGCTGGGGCATCAGGTGTGAGCCCTGAAGCTTCGTGGGGCCCCACTCACCACCCCCTCTGGTTCCTGGGGCTCTGTGACGGAGAAGCAACTGCCCCGGCCACACAGCGAGCTAGCAGCAGTAAGGACTCGAATCAATGACATCCCAGCGACTGATGCTTCTTGGGCACTGACCGCGTTTAGGTGCTATGCATTTACTCCACACAACGATCCCAGGAGGTGGGTGTTTTATGGGCCTTCAGATGGTGAAATGGGGGCCCAGAGAGGCTGATACCTGACTTGAGGTCACACAGCAATAAGATTAGGGCCAGGATATGAGCCCCTGGCAGCTAGCCCTGGTGCCCAGACCCTCAGACCCTCCCAGGGACTGTCTAGATCCATTTCCCAGACGTCATCATTTATAAATGATGCCGCTTTCAGGGTCCAGCCATATATATGATCACTGACTGACTGTTTTTATGCACAGGGTAGATTTCTGGAGCTCTGTACTGCTTGAACTTTGTCCTAAACCACAGTTTCTGTAAAATCACTAATTGTGTGGCCTGGTTATAGCATTTCTAAGAAGTTTGAATAAAAGCCTAAGGAGTCAAATTTTTACAGTTTTGCTCGTCACCTAAAATCATCCGGTCTCTGTCCCCTTGGCAGTACTGAGGCCGCGTGTTAAAAAACACTATTTCTTATTCTTCGGTGATAAGGGTGGTGCATTAGTTTCCTGTGGCTCCTGGAACCAGTAACCACAGACTTGGTGGCTTCAAACAGCAGAAATTGATTTTCTCACCGCTCTGGAGGCCGGAAGCCCAAGGTCAAGGTGTCGGCACAGCTTGCTCCTTCAGGAGGCTATCAGAGGAAATCCACCCTGGGCCTGTCTCCCGGCTTCTTCGGCCAGTCCTAGGCTTGCAGACACATCACTCTAGCTCCACCTCCAATGTCACATAGCCTTCCCCTGGGCGTGTCCTCTCCTCTTCTGCTACCAGGACATCTGTCATTGGATTGGGAGCCCCCCACGTTAATCCAAAAGGATCTCATCTGAGACCCTTAACTTAGTTATCTCTGTAGAGATCTCTTTTCTGTATAAGTTTACATTCCCAGCTTCTGGCTGGGCACATCTGGGGGCGGGGGGCCACCACACAACCCAGTAGATTGGTTCAGCACCCCCCCTGGGCCAGGCGCCTTGCTTGCTCAGCTATCTGGACATAAACTTCATGAAACAGGTGCTCCGATGTGCAGACAGGAAAACTGAGGCTCAGCACGGCGAGGCTGGAGTTTTCTGACTCCAGAGTGCATGCTTTCACCCACTGCCCCAGACCACCAGCCCTCATTCTTCCGTTTCTGTGATCCCGTTATCAGTACCGGAAGGAGCAGTGTGATCGACCTACACAGCCTTCCAAACTGTTTGAAGCTGGCTCCCGACATTTAGACCTCAGTAGATAGCACGTGAGAATCTAGGATTCCATCTGCTTTGGATACATCAGCCTGGGAGCAGCCCTAGGCTGGCTCCTCCCCCACGGCCATGATTGGAGTACAGCTGTGCCCCTTCAGGTGGGGTTATGGCCCCGACGCGCCCCCACAGACCCCATCAATTTGCTTTATTCACTTAGACCTGTGGTTCCCAACCAGGGGAGGTTGACCGCCCAGGGGAGACTTTTGGTTCTCAAAACTCAGGAGAGGGAACGCTACTGACACCTAGTGGTTGGAGGCCAGGCATGCTCCTGAGCATCCTACGGAGATGCAGTGATTTACCTGGCCCCAAATTTCGCTAGTGCCAAGGCTGAGAACCCCTGAGTTAGACAGCTTCCCTGGGCTCTGGAGGCATTTAGGCAATCCTTCATTTAAACTTGGGGTTTAGAAACTATTAGTATGACGGGACGCCTGGGTGACTCAGTTGGTTAAGCATCCTACTCTTGATTTCGGCTCAGGTCATGGTCTTGTATTTTGGGAGATGGAGCCCTGCATGGGGCTCTCTGCTCACAGTGTGGAGCCTGCATGGGATTCTCTCTCCCCACCTCTCTCTGCCCCTCCCCCACTCTCTCTCTTTCTCTCAAATACATAAACATAAAAAAAACTATTAGTATAGCACTTAACAATTTACAGAGCCCCTTTGGTATTTTTTTAATGTTTGCATTAATTAGTCATCTCTCTTTCCATCTCCATCCATCCATTCATCAGCCTATCAATTAGCCCATCCATTTCTCAATCCATCGATCATAATCCATCCACTGATCTATCCATTGATTTATTTATTCATGGTTTCATCCATCTTCCTCCCTTCCTTCCATCCATGCATCCATGCGTCCCTCCTCCATCTTCCATCCATCCTTCCATCCTGCATCCTCCATCCATCTTTCCTCTCTCTCCCCATGTGTATCTGGACCCTTAATTAGGCTTCGAGAAGACAGAGATGATAGGGCAGCCCCCCATTCGCCAGTAGCTCATGGTCCTGTGGGGATTTCAGACAGAGGCCCCATTGTAACAGGAACGTGGGCGGAGTATGGTGTCACAAGGGCTCCAAGGGTCTGGGAACACGTTGTTTTGTCTGGCGACACCTGGATCACAAGTGGGGAAAATTTCCCCCTTCTCAGTCCTATCACGAGCATTGCGTACACTTAGCCCGACTATAGAAGCACGGGCGTCATTGTTTTGTTTTTGTTACTTTTTAATGATCTTTTATTGATGTGTAATTTCCATTTAGAAACCATGTATATCATAAGTGCACAGTTTGATTAACATTTTAACTAAGAGAACACCGACGGCACCCCGAGGCTTCCCCATAGTCCTTCTAGTAGCTTCCACCAGTTAAGGATAACCATTATCCTGACTTCTAACAACATGGTTTTTCCTATTCTTGAACTTTGTGTACGTGGACTCACACGGTTACAGTCTTGTTGGCGTTTGGCGTCTCTTGTTCAGCATTTGTGTTTGTGAGATACAACAGTTTTGCCGTCTGTGGTGGTAACTCATTCATTCTCCTTGCTGTATCGTGAGGGTTGACAAACATTTTCCGTAAAGGGTCACATCAGTAAATGCTTGAGCATTTGTCGGCCATTCCGTTTCCACTGCAACTGTTCAACTCTGCCCATAGAGCATCAAACAGCTATTGACAATACGTAAATGAATGATTATGGCTGTGTTCCAATAAAGCTTTATTGACAACAGCAGATGGTGGGCCAAAGTTGGTCCATCGGCTGTATTGTGCCAGCCCCTGCTTTGCAGTATTCCTTTTAGCACGAGATTGTCAGCAAGCATCTGAACATATTCCGCTACCCCCAGCCAGATCTTCTACCCTGTTAACAGGGTATTAGATTAGTTTGCCTTTTTTCCAAGACTTAGGAGCTCAGAACTGCGTCTTCTTGTGAGAAAGGTGTAGGTTGGCTCTAAGGTCCCCACTGACGTTTAGACTCTAAAGCCCCAGAGCACCTTGGCGTTGAGGTCTGTGCCTTACCTGCCCTTCTCTCCTCGCCTCTAGCCATACTGAGAGTGGTGTCGTCCGTGCTGCAGCTTGGAAATATCGTCTTCAAGAAGGAAAGAAACACGGACCAGGCGTCCATGCCAGATAACACAGGTGCTCGCTGCCTCTTCTCAATAACCGACAACATCTGTGATGGGAAAGAGGGTCCTATGAAACCTTTGGTTTGTTTTCTGAATAAGGGTATTAACAAGAGGTACACTAAGCTATTTTCACTGACGTCTGTCCTTTTGGGACTTCTTACCGCTAAAGATCCTATGGCGGGAAGTTCCTGAATCAGAGTGTGGGGGAGGAAAGCTAATCGTTTTAGATCACACAGGATCCTTAGGGACCATCAGTTCTAAAACCCCCTGTTGTGTTAATTTGGTTAAACAAATATTTTTGAACATGCACCATACGCCAGGCCCTGGGATTCATGGGCAAACCAGACGGGAACAACCGCATTCCCCACGGCATATACGTTTCTGTGGAAGACACCCAAGTTTTTCCACAATCAGAGTTGCCAGATAAAATATAAGACACCCAGTTAAACACGAGTTTCAAATACACAACCAACATTTTTTTTATTATAAAATCTATCATTCTATAATATATTGTATGTCCTATGCGATA
The DNA here is from genome assembly GCA_004023845.1 of Helogale parvula. Taxonomy (NCBI): domain Eukaryota; kingdom Metazoa; phylum Chordata; class Mammalia; order Carnivora; family Herpestidae; genus Helogale; species Helogale parvula. The sequence goes on along the minus strand of PJEM01001245.1, from coordinate 246,587 downwards.
CTTGGGACCTAACTATAATTTTTAAACGTTGATTGTATCTCTGAAATAAAGGTTTAACTCAGCATCCCCTATTTTTTTCTCAGCCCATCAGCCCTACCTGCCAATACCCACAATGTTTTATGTTCTGGAAAGGTGGTTTGGTTATCCCAGGACTTTTTGGCGGCTGAGCCAAAAGGATAGCAAGTTCCTGACTTGCCCACCTGTTGTCTGAACACGCCCCACACAGACTGGATCCCGTGTTGATTTGGCAGGACCCCCAGAGTTTGCCGCCGCCATTGGACCTGCCAGTAATTTGCAATGTGCACACTTTGAAATATACCAAGTTAAAGGTCTCGTCCTCCCCAGGAGACAACTTCAGGGAAAGACAAACCAAAACAAAAAACAAAAAACACTCCTTGCAAAGAGACAGGGAAAAAATCCTAAAACCACACCTCGTATCATCCACCACACATAAGCGAGCCCTCAGACAACAGTAACAGTCATGGTGGATTATGATTTTCTTTTGAGGACAAGTTTTAAGATGCAGACATTGATGTAACAAGCATACACCACCCAGAGTTGGCATTTGTGAATACGTTCTAACGAAACAATGTAGCCGACCTTGAAATCCCGTTCTTCCCCTTGACTCCTGGCAGCCACAACTATACGTTACTATGTCCCCTTCCAATTGTATTTAATGCTTTCACACACCTGTATGGAAACCATATATAGTGTTGTTTCCTGAGTGTGATTTTAATGTACCTAAGTGACTTCGCCCAGGACACATCATTCCGCAACTTGTTTTTCTCTCTGCTCACCGTTGTCTGGATCAGCGTTTCTCAACAGTAGCGCCCCCTAGTGTGACAACCAAAAATATCTCCAGACATTGCCAAATGTCCCCCGGGGGCAAAACCATCCCCAGATAAGAAACAGTGTCATTCCTTTTAACTGCTATTTGGTATTCATGGTACATTTGTTCGCTCCAATATTAATGGACATTTATGTTGTTTCTAGTATTTTCCACCACATATAAGGATGCAATGCGTATCTTGGGATAGTGGGACACATTTATTGATAGGTGACCATATGCCAGTCACTTTACATGCCTTCCCTCATTTAATCTCATGGACAACCCAGCAAGGTACCAAATGGCTGTCTCTTATGAGCTGAGAAAAGCAAGACCCTAGGAAGTTAAATAGCTTTTCCAAAATCGCATGGCTAGTAAGTGGGGAGGAGGCGAGGACTTAAACCTAGAACTACCTGACACTAAGCCCCCACTTGGGGCACGTGCCCATCCCATCATTGCCTCTTAGGAAAACCCTGGAGACGAGGTCACCCATGACAGCAGTCTTCAGGACTCTTCATGCTCTGTTCACTACAGCATGCTCTGTTTCTCAAAAAATATCCATTGCACACATAGATCACAATTATCCCAGGTGATGTGCCTTCTTCCCTAAGCCTTCTCTTTGGTGATACACTTAATATGCTTTTTTTTCCCCTCCATCCAGCTGCTCAGAAAGTTTGCCACCTCATGGGAATTAATGTGACAGATTTCACCAGATCTATCCTGACCCCACGTATCAAGGTTGGGCGGGATGTGGTACAGAAAGCTCAGACAAAAGAACAGGTAATGATGCACCTGCTTTTATTTTTGCACGTGACATTTATTCCTAAACTTGTCATTTATTTCGGCAGACTCCTCCATCCATCCGTTCATCCATCCATCCATCATCCATCTGTTCATTTATCCATCCATCCATTCATTTATCCATCCATCCATGTGTTTATCCACCCACCCATCCATCCATCCCTCCATCTGTCCGTCCATCCATCCATCCATCATCCATCCATCTATCCACCCATCCATCCATCTATCCACTTATCCATCGATCCATCCATCTATACATCCATTCATCCATCCGTTTATCCATTCATCCATGTATCCATCCATCCATTCATCCATCTGTTCATCTATACACCCATGCATCCATCCATCTGTCCATCATCCATTCATCTATCCATCCATCTGTTCATTCATCCATTCACTCATCCATGCATCCCTCTATCCATCCATCCATTTTTTATCCATCTATCCATCTCATTATATCTCTTCTATCCAATACTAGCATACTCAAAGTTCCATGTCAGCTTTTGAGGATCCAGTACTGAACAGAACAGCAGAGCACCTCACTCATGATCTCATCCTGACCTCTTAGTTGTACATCCAAAGTCAGAGCGAAAAGATATATTTTTAGAAATGACTGTGTATCCTTTCAAGAGGCAGAACTGACTACCTCTACATGGCCCCCGGGATGGAACAGGGTAGAGCCTGTTCCTCTGACAGGAAGTGTTTAATGATCCACACAGTCACTCCTTAGGTCTGACCACTCTATTCCTTACCGCCCCTTTTCTACCAGTTGTAGAGATGGCATAATTTCTTTTTCTGTTGTTTATTTTTAAAGAACTGATTATGGGTAGGAGAGGAATAAAATTTGGAGCTGCCAGCTGGGCTCATGTGACACGACAGCCCCCTGGAGATGGACACGGTTCCTCGCTTCTCCCCACAGGCAGACTTCGCCATAGAGGCTCTGGCCAAGGCCACCTATGAACGTCTCTTCCGCTGGATCCTCAGCCGCGTGAACAAAGCCCTGGACAAGACCCACCGGCAGGGGGCTTCGTTCCTGGGGATCCTGGACATCGCTGGATTTGAGATCTTTGAGGTACAGCCTGCGGGGTCAGGGCAGCCGTGGCCCTGGCTCTTTGGGAGGATGGTTCCCCTTGGAGAGGCCATGATTTTGGAGAAGGGCAGGCAGATGCCTGCCTAGGGTGGGAGGCTGTCTATAAGGTGAGATCCTTGAGGGGGCAGGAAAGGGACTGGTCTGTGGACGTGAGGAGGCCAGAGCTACAGCGGGTCCAACAGGCAGCACTGGATCTTTTCCATCTCTTTCTCTTCCGTCCTCTGCCATGAACTCCAGGCAGCGTTGGCTGGTGCCAAGCCCTCTCTGAGCCCTGAAAGGGCAGACGGGCTCTGTGGGAAGGTACACGGTGCCGGGCAGAGCTCCCCTGGGCCCGTGTGCTCTGACCAAGATGCCCCTCCCCCCGTGTCGTGTGCCCAGGTGAACTCGTTCGAGCAGCTGTGCATCAACTACACCAACGAGAAGCTGCAGCAGCTCTTCAACCACACCATGTTCATCCTGGAGCAGGAGGAGTACCAGCGCGAGGGCATCGAGTGGAACTTCATCGACTTCGGCCTCGACCTGCAGCCCTGCATCGAGCTCATCGAGCGGCCGGTGAGGACCCTGCCCTTGCCCCACCTGCGCGCGGCTCCCCGCACCGAGTCCCGTGAGCTCCCTCACACTTCCCCTTAGCGCACATTGTACCGTCAAAGGTATTTCCTGTTGTTATTTCCCT
>PJEM01001245.1:189528-243097 GCA_004023845.1 Helogale parvula | reverse complement strand
TGAAGGAGCAGACCACGAAACAAGACAAAGCCACTAAAACGTCTCTGATAAGGCCTATGCGGAGAATGATTTAGGGAGGCCTGCTTCGGACAGAGCAGTGAAGAAATAGTTTTTAGGGCACCTGCCTGGCTCAGGTGGTGGAGCATGTGACTCTTGATCTCCAGGGTCATGAGTTCAAGCCCCACATTGGGTGCAGAGTTTACATTTAAATTTAAAAAAGGAGAAAAGAAATACTTCTCTGATCTGAATCTAAACGGTGAAGACCATTTCTAGCAAAGCAAATGGCATGTGTAAATGTGGCTGCACTCCTGGCTGGTCTGGGCCACGGAGAAAAGCTTTATTCAAATGAACCCTGAGGTTAATTTATATGCAAAGCATCAAACCAAGCCTGAAATCTTTGTGCTGTTCTGTGCGTGCTGTCCACTAGGGGGCAGCATTGCACATGTTCTGTGGGTGCCTGCCCTTCCGTCCCCAGTGGGGTCCATTGGCCACAGGGTAATCTGAGGATAGATTTGTAGGCGTGGGAGGCATAAATCCATCTCTGTATGTAGGCAGACAAGGTCATAGAGCTGTGGGCGGCCTAGGGTGCGTTTCGGTGGCCGGCTCTTTCTGGCAAGCCCGAGGCTTGGGCACCCTCCATGTGACCCCCGCCCCCTTGCTGTCTACAGAACAACCCTCCGGGTGTGCTGGCCCTGCTGGACGAGGAGTGCTGGTTCCCCAAAGCCACAGACACGTCCTTCGTGGAGAAGCTGTGCACGGAGCAGGGCAGCCACCCCAAGTTCCAGAAACCCAAGCAGCTCAAGGACAAGACCGAGTTCTCCATCATCCACTATGCTGGGAAGGTACCAGCCATGGCCCCAGGGCTGACTCTGTCCCCAGGGGGTGGGGGGGGGGAATGCAGGCGTCACCGTGGGAGTAGTCGGAATGGCAGAGCCCAAAGCTCAATCCAAGCGAGTCCTAGGTATGATCTGAGTATCTGTAAGGGATATATGTCCTAAGATATATTTATATGTGAATTCTAACCTCTATAACCTATTCCAACCAATGTGGCCAGGTGATTCTTTCTCGTGCAGACTCTGAATTTTTTCTGCTATAACTTAAACCCAACAGGAAGGGGCAGCTGGGTTGGGATGGCCAATAAACACGCCTTTCACACACTTCCAACACAAGACTCCCTTATCACAGCCTTCAGTTTGCCGTCGCCTGCCTGTGCTGTCCTGGGAAATATGTGATGCTTGTCTTCCTCCTCCTCCTCTTCCTCCTCCGCCCCTTTCTCCTCCTCCCCCCCCTACTTCTCTCCTCCTCCTCCTCCTCCATAATGATGATCATGATGTGACAGCTGTAAATATATAGGACCTTCCTCCATGGCTCCTGAGGGTCCTGGAGAGTGTAGAAAAGACCCCGCATAGTGTGGTTCACAGAATCTGAGTATTTTAATCTCTCTCCAGGACCTCCTCCCCCACTGCCACATGCCAACAGCCAATGCCCTATTCCAGGGATCGGCCAACCACGGCCCACGTGCCAAATCTGACCCACAGCCTGCTTTTGTAAATAAAGTTTTATTGGGACACAGCCAGGTCCATGTATTTACATAATGTCTTTGGCAGCTTGTGACGTTATGTGACAGAGACACTGTGGCCTGCAAAGCTGACAATATTTACTATCTGGGCCTCTTACCAACAAAGTTTGCCAACTCCTACCTTCTACTCAAGGGTGTATGTTCCCTTAAGCACACAGAGTCACACTTTTCTTTTTCCCACTTTCCAAGTGGTGTTTTTTTAGTTCCCTCTCTGATCAGGCGTGGCTAGCACCATAACAACCCACATCCCATAATAATCCGCCAGAGTTGTTTTATAAGTTCTTTCCATTTCATGGTCACAATAATAGAATTAAGGGTTTGGCCACTGTCCGTGTTCAAGTTAGGAATTTAAAAATCTTTACGTATCCTTTTTTCCTGTATCCATATATCAGAATCTTCAGGTCACCAAAATTACATCCATCAGAGATGGGAAATGAGGTCCTCAGATATAATTTAATTGTTGCCAAGGCTTCTCTGCATGAGACAAGATCTTTGGGTGTGAGGGGGAGTATTTGTTACCAGCAAAGCCCTGCACCTTTAGGAGCTCACAGACTTCCGACCGGGCTCTGCAGAAAGGAGGCTGCCGGAAGCTTACTGAGAGAAGGCAAGGACAGAGATGCCTTCTCAGCAGTGGCTGCCATTGGCTGATGCCCCACGATGCACAGAGCCCTTTAAGATACTGATCTATCAGTCTCTTCATTGGTGTTGGTGGATTCCCATCATGGCGGCTGCTAATGCCACTTCCTCTCTGACGTGGGAAGTTCCGGGAGGGAAACAGGAAGCTATGGGCCCTGCCCTTAGTTTGTGACCCAGGCAGAAGGGCCTGACCCGTGGGTGACCCTCGGCAGGTGGACTACAATGCCAGTGCCTGGCTGACCAAGAACATGGACCCGCTGAATGACAATGTGACCTCCCTCCTCAACGCCTCCTCGGACAAGTTTGTGGCTGACCTGTGGAAGGACGGTGAGCCCTGCCTGCTGGTGCTGGAGGCCTGGGCACAAAGTCCTCTGCCTCCTTGAGGCTGCCCCTGGTTCCCACACCTCCTCCCAGGGTGGGAGGGCCTGTGTGAGTGGGGAGAGGGCAGTGCGGGCAGGTGGCCCGGATGACTTGTTGACACACTGAGCCACTTCCTGAGTGGTGACCCCTGACCCCTCAGTCCCACAGCTGGACCCCAGCGGGAAGGTCTTAAATCAAGGCACAGGCTGTCACAGAGGAAACGTGGCCCAGGGGGCATGGTGGGCTCCCATCTGGAGTCAGAAAGACAGTGATCTTGTGTCTGCCCCGCACTAGTTGTGTGATCTTGGACAAGTCTCTCGACTTTAAGCTTTAATGCCCTCCTGAGTAAAACCGGGAAGATAACAATAGTCCCCAACTCTCCTAGGATTATTGTGAGGGTAGAGTTAGACTGGGGATTCAAGCTTGAGCACGTATCCGGATCTCCAGGGTGACTTGTCAAAACCCAGACTGCTGGGCTGTACCCCAGGAGGTTCTGATTCAGCAGGTCTAGGTGGGTCCTGAGGGTTTGCATTTCTAGCAAGTTCCTACATTCTACTGCTGATGCTCTGGGCACCACACTTTGGTTGACTCTGAGGACCAGGAAGAGATAATCCGTGTGAAAGGCTGAGCCCCTGCCAGGCCTAGAGGAAAGACTCAGTACACGCCACCTTGAAGGAGACAGGACTTTATTACGTGGAGCCTCACTGAGTACAAGGAACAGTAATAGGGCATCTTAATGCCAGTGGAGTTGAACTGAACCACCCCGTCTACCAACTGAACTGAACTGTCATCTATAGACGGCTTCATCCAGCAATGGATGGATACACATGCTTCTCAAGCTCACATGGAACGTCCACCAAGATAGACCACATTCAGGGCCATAAAACACACCTTAATGAATCTAAAAGAATAGAAAGCATACAGCGTCTGCCCTTGGACCATCATAGAATCAAATTAGAAATCAGTAAGAGAAAGGTAGCTGGAAAATCCCCATATCTATGGAGATTAGACAAGATGCTTCTAAGTAACACATGACTCAAGAAATTTCTTATTGTGTGTTAATTTTCTCAAGAGAGATTTAAACACATTTTGAACTAAATAGAAATGAAAACACAACTTACCAAATTCATTGTGTGCAGCCAGAGCAGTGCTTTGAGGGAAATTCATAGCAAAGCCAGTGGTTTGCCCTTGGTTTGTGCAGGACCCACTGGGCTGGCAGGAGTCTCTTATTCTGTTTTGAAAGGAAAAGAACTTTGGTGGTTATAATAACACCACCAATAACACCACCACATATTTTTTTTAATGTTTTATTTATTTTTGAGAGAGAGAGAGAGAGACAGCATGAACAGGGGAGGGTCAGAGAGAGAGGGAGACACAGAATCCGAAGACCAGCTCCAGGCTCTGAGCTGTCAGCATAGAGCCGAACACGGGGCTCAAACCCATGAACCATGAGATCATGGCCTGAGCCAAAGCCCAATGCTTAACTGACTGAGCCTCCCAGGTGCCCCAACACCACCACATACTCTTTGTTGAGTGTTTATAAATGTGCAAGATTCCTACCTTGGAATACTTGCTATGTCTTCCTCCCAGAATATTATTTTTGGATATCTACCTGGTCACTCACTCACTTCTTTCAGGCCTTTGCTCAAATATCAACTTACCAGAGAGATCACCCCCATCACTCTCTTTCCCTTTTATGCTGCCTTATCTTTCTAAGAAAGCCTCACCACTTAGAATATTGTATACTTATGTACGGAACCATTATCTTTCTCTTTCTATTGGAATATCCATAGAGTACGGGCTGGGGTGTGTGTGCATAGAGACACAAAGTTTTTGTTTTATTCATAGCTATATCCCTGGGGCCTGGCACATAGTAGGCTCTCAATAAACATTTGTTGGTAGACAAAGGACTGAAGGCCAGCAGGAGGGGTAAGTGCTCTCCACGCCTTGTTCACCTATCCCTGCCCTATAAACTAGATGCTGTTACTACCCCCATTTTGCAGAAGGAGAAACTGAGGCACAAAATAGCACTGGGCCAAGGCAATGGCCAGAACAGGATCCATTCCCGGATCTCTGTGACAACATCACGGAGAACTTGGGATTTCAGTGGCTTCCAGGATTTCCCAAGTACACAATACACCTCCCTTTACCTATTGCTTGAGGAGAGGGGTTGGTGGCAGAGGAAAGAATGGGGGGTGCCCACCAAGAGGGAGCAAAGACTTGGGGTCTCCACCCTCTGGTCCTCTGGCCTGTGGTTGGGGGGTGCCAGAGGCTGACCCCAACATTAATGTGCCCCACAGTGGACCGCATTGTGGGCCTGGACCAGATGGCAAAGATGACGGAGAGCTCCCTGCCCAGCGCCTCCAAGACCAAGAAGGGCATGTTCCGCACGGTGGGGCAGCTGTACAAAGAGCAGCTGGGGAAGCTGATGACCACGCTGCGCAATACCACGCCCAACTTTGTGCGCTGCATCATCCCCAACCACGAGAAGAGGGTGAGGCCACCTGCCCGGCTCCCTGGGGGGTCAGAATGTCCTCCCCGGGGCCATCGTCTGGCGGCTTTGGGAAAGGGAGAAGCAGACTGGGCGAGAGGGGCGGGTACAAAACTTTACTCCACACCCCAAGGGCTCCATCTGACATGGGTGGAAGGTTGTCTAGATTTGGTACCCACTCTGCATCCTGGAGGCAAAGGGGAGCGAGGGGACAGAAGGATCTTTCAGCCCTGGCATCAAATCACTCACACGTTCATCAGTCCGGTCGATATTTACTGAGCTGCACCTGTGTTGGATACTGGGCATATGGTGATGGATACATGTAGTCCCTGCCTGCAGGTTCACGTCGTAATCTAGTGCAAGGGTGCTCAGCTGGGGCACTTGTGTCCCCCAGGGGACATTTGGCCATGTCTGAAGACATCGTTGGTTGTCATAACTGTTTGCATCCAGTGCATAGAAGTCAGGGAGGGGTGCTCTTAAACACCCTCTAGTGCACTGGGCGGCCCTCACAGAGGGAAAGGCAGGGACCAATCCAGCCCAAGGTGTCAGCGGTGCTGATGTTATGGGAGACCCAGTGGGGGAGAGAGACCCACGGGCTGCTATCACAGTGTAAAATGATAAATTATGAGGACACCGCATAGCTGGGGTTTCCACTCCAGCCTCAGGGCTCAGAGAAAGCTGCCTTGGGAAGGAGGAGGCCTCACCTTGGTGAGGTGGAAGGCAGGGTGGGGAAGGCATCCTAGGCAGAGGCACCAGTAGAAGCAGAGATGTGAGTTGAGAAACGAAGAGTCTAGGCAGGGAAACACCATGTGGGTCATGTTTCGGGTTGACATGTGATGGTGTGAGGCAGGGATTAGGGAGAGACGGGGGTGAATCGCTTGGCAGGGGCTGGGTCGGGGTACTCTGGTGGGTTGACCAGACCTGGGCCCTCCTTCCAGAGAATGCCACTGGGGGCTTTTAAAAGCAGGGGGATGTCATGATCAGACTGATGTTAGAGAAATGCTATGAGAAGTTGCAGGGGGAAGACAAGATAACGGTGGGAAGCAGGCAGGGGGGCTCCGGTGGTGAGCGGATGGCAGTGGAGAATAGTGGGTCCATTGGGAGGTGTTTGGGAGGTCGCTGCTGTAGAGCTGAGGAAGGACAGGAAGTGAAGAAGCAGAGGTGATGAGGTGGGAGGAAGCCCCAGTGTCCAGCAAGGTGTCACCAAGCACAAGAGAGTCATCCGGTAGCTTGATGAGGTGGGTCACCCAGGCCTGAGATTTGAGGCTTGCCGCTCCGGGGTCCCGGCCCCAGGGGTCCACTGGCCTTTCTGCCCTCACAGTCCGGCAAGCTGGACGCCTTCCTGGTGCTGGAGCAGCTGCGGTGCAACGGGGTGTTGGAAGGCATCCGCATCTGCCGTCAGGGCTTCCCCAACAGGATCGTCTTCCAGGAGTTCCGCCAGCGGTGAGCCCGCAGGGCTGGGCACGGGGTGGAGGAGGGGGTGGGGGTGGTGTGAGCCAGGCCAGGTGGAAGGGAGGCCTGGGTCAGCGACTTCTGCCCTGTGTCTCCAGCTACGAGATCCTGGCTGCCAACGCCATTCCCAAAGGCTTCATGGATGGGAAGCAGGCCTGCATTCTCATGGTGAGTCCCACCCCTGCCCCTCCCTGGATATCCGACTGGAAATCCGGCAGGAAATCCAAGGGCAGACCTCCGCCGCCCCCCCCCCCCCAAGTCAGGAGCCTGTGGGGGTGGACCCTCCTTAACGTTCCTAACGTTGGCCCCGTGTCCCAGCCGAGAATGGAAACACCTGTCCCCCTCTCCTCCCCCAGATCAAAGCCCTGGAACTCGACCCCAACCTGTACAGAATCGGGCAGAGCAAAATCTTCTTCCGCACGGGAGTCCTGGCCCACCTGGAAGAGGAACGGGACTTGAAGATCACCGACGTCATCATGGCTTTCCAGGCCATGTGTCGCGGCTACCTGGCCAGAAAGTGAGGACCCCCGCGCTCTACAGCCTCCGGCGAACAGCCCAGAAACACACACTCCCGGGGGGTTCTCTGGCCTCGTGCCCTGGTTCCTGCTTCCATGCAACTGTCTGCTTTAGGGGGCGTCCCTGACAACTGGTGGCTTTCCGTGGCAGAGACCGACATGGTGCCACTTTAGAGAAACAGCGCTAGTTCTAAAGGCAGGTCGGGAAGGGGGTAAGACCATGGGCCCTGGGGTTTTAGACCTGGCCTCGTGCTGACTTGCTGGTGAATCTTGGACAAGTTACTCTCTCTGGGGCTCAAATCTCTCCACTGGAGACGGAGAATACTGCGTGTGGCACAAAGAGGGCCTGGTTATCACGTAAGATGCAGGAGAATGTGGTCAAGAATCTGAGCAAAGAGTATTGGGCTGTATCCATGGCCCCGTGTCCAAAAGGGATTCCTAAGGCAGAGTTTTGGAAGATTGGAGGCCCCTTATGATTTGTGAAGCCAGGGGTCTGCGTGGGGGGTGGGGTTCCTCGAGGAAAGTCCCATCCCAGTGGAGCCAGTAGGGGCGGGCGGCCAGGCTCTCTATCCAGGGATGGAGCGCTCGCATCTGCAGAGCCCTGATCACGTTCAGCTGATGCATTGCCATGTGGAGCCAAGACAGTCAAGGCCAGAACTGGGGAGCTCTAGTCCAGGGGCCGACCTACGTTGTTAAATTTGATAACTAAACTCTCCCGATGCCACCCCTCCCACCCTCACTCACCGGACCAGTTTTATTTTTCAAGTTCACCCACGTTCCAAGATGGCGGCTGCACAGGGGAAAGAGGTTGTGCTGTGGTTTTGCAGAGCCTGCAGCCCTTACACAGGAAGAGGGCTGTTTCCATGTCAGGTGTGAGATTTCCAAAACGCACCCGAAGGCAAGAATAGGTTTGCCAGACACTAAGCCAGCCAGTCACTTGGTGTCGTTTGGACCACTGTTTTGAGGCCAGGCCATTTTGTGAGCTGGGGTTTTCCTGGCCCACAGAAGAGAAGGGCTCTGGCCCCCAGATGAGTTGAGTGGTCCGTGCCCAGACAACATGCATGTGCTGATGCTCAGAGCTTCGTGAAGAATCTGAGTTGGAGACGGGGGAGGCGCCTAGGGGACTCGGTTGAGCGTCCGGCTTTGACTTAGGTCGATCTCACCATCTGTGGGTTCCAGCTCCACGTTGGGCTCTGTGCTGTCAGTGCAGAGCCCACTTTGGATCCTCTGTCCCCCTCTCTCTCTGCCCCTTCCCTGCTCATACACACTCTCTCTTTCTCAAAAATGAATAAACATTTTTTTAAAAGCCTGAGTTGGAGAGAATGGGGGGATGTCCCCACATGAGTCACAAAGTCAGATGTCCAACAGATGTGTCTTGCTTTCAGGATGCTGTGGGACCAGATCCCGTGGACCCACGGGGAGGCGGGTGCTGGGTCCCCCAGGGCTTCTCACAGGGCCCCTTCCCTCTCCCCAGGGCCTTTGCCAAGAGGCAGCAGCAGCTGACGGCCATGAGGGTGATCCAGAGGAACTGCGCGGCCTACCTCAAGCTGAGGAATTGGCAGTGGTGGCGGCTCTTCACCAAAGTGAGTGCTCGGGGCCCACGCCCCTGGGGACCCGGAGCCAGGGCACCCCCTCCAGCTGCTCCCAAAGCGGGACCGCGTCTGGTCGCCAGCCCGCGTGCACCTGAGGGCTCAGAATCCAGCCTTGCCTGTTAGCGGTTCTCCGGGCCTGCCAAGGCCCCCTCTCTTCAGCACGTGGGTTGTAAATGACCTTGAGTGACCTTGACAGTGGTCTCCAGAGCATTTCCATCACCATCACCGCAGGGAATCCCCTCCTGTTGCTCACTTGTGGCTACACCCACTCCCCCTGCTCATCCCTTCTTGCTGTAATTTTGCCACTTCGAGAACGTGGCATAAATGCAGTCCTTCCGTGTGGGGACTGGCTTGTTCACAAAGCACCCTTCCCTGGAGATGCTCACGGGTTGTTGGGGTGTCTGCTGCTCGCTCCTCTGGGGACAAAACTTGCTCTTGCAGGGTCACTTGCTGTCACGAACCTTTGTGCCAAGTCGTGATCTGTTGTGACAGACACAGCTTCCTCTCTCGTGCCCTTGAGTGTGAAAAGTGGCACAAAGGTTTCTCATTGAGCAAAGACCGATCGCGCTCCCACTGTGCGCCAGGCACGCGCGAGGTGCCAGGGAAACCGCAGGGAACAGACATCATGGGCCCTGGTCTGATGAATGTTCTGGTTGAGTGGCCGAGCAGACAGGGAGCAGATAAACACAGAAATAAATACCTAACGGTGAAGTGAACCTAGAGCGAGGAGCCAGCCTAGGGAAGAGCAGGGAGGGGGGCTTCCTCTTGGAAAGGTTCATTGTTGCCCCGACTTCTGAAAAAACTGCCCTAAGGAAGCCGTCTGAAACAGAACCAGGAATTCAGGGCATTCGCCGTGGCTTTATTAAAATAGCAAAACATCAGGGCACCTGGGTGGCTCCGTTGTTGGGCGTCCGATTCTTGGATTCAGCTCAGGTCATGATCTCACAGTTTCGTGGGTTCAAGTCCCACGTCAGGCTGTGGTGAGAGTGGGGGGTCTGCTTGGGATTCTCTCTTTCTCTCTCCTCTCTCTGCTCCTCCCCTACTCATACTGTCTCTGTCTCTCTCTCTCCAAATAAATAAAGTTTAAAAAGAAACTTTAAAATAGCAAAACGCCAATGCCCAGCCCCAGCCATCTCATTAATTGGATGGGATATTTTTAAACCCTTAATGATGGCTGTCTAAAAACCCTCAACAAAGTAGGGTTAGAGGGAACATACCTCAACATAATAAAGGTCTTATATGAAAAACCCACCATGATCATTATACTCAATGGTGAAAACCCGAGAGTTTTTCCCTTAAGGTCAGGAAAAAGACAAGGATGTTCTCTCTCACTGCTTTTAAAAATTTTTTTAATGTTTATTTTTTGGGGGGGGGGCTCAAGCAGGGGAGGGGCAGAGAGAGAGGGAGACACAGAACCTGAAGCAGGCTCCAGGCTCTGAGCTGTCAGCACAGAGCCCAATGTGGGGCTTGAACTCACGAACCACGAAACCATGTCCTGAGCTGAAGTCAGATGCTCAACCGACTGAGCCACCCAAGCGTCCTGCTAGTCTTTTTTTAAATGTTGATGTATTTTTGAGAGAGAAAGGGTGCACACGAGCAGGGGAGGGGCGGAAGGAGAGGGAGACACAGAATCCCAAGCAGGCTGGGCCCCACACTGTCAGTGCAGACCCCTACACAGGGCTCGACCCCACAAACTGTGCGATCACGACCTGAGCCAAAATCAAGAGTCAGACACTCAACCGACTAAGCTACGCAGGCGCCCCTCGCTGCTTCTACTGGAGAAAAATGACAGCCATCAAAGTCGTCAGGATGAAAGCAGCGTGGAGTAATGACAATAATAATAACCTTACGGTTTAAAGTAACGGAAGCAGCTTATAAAATTGGGCAACACGATCGTGGGTGCGTTTTTTAAACACGTAGGAGAAAAGGCTGGTGGGAAAGGCCGACGATGCCCGTAACGACCCTGATGAGGAGGTAGAATGGGGGAGATTTTTTACCCCTTTTCTCCTTAGAAGGAAACATTTGTTTCCTTCAATTCGTCAGCAGTAACTCTCTCTGGGAAGGGGCTAAATGGGAGAAGGGGAGACTTTCTCCGTGATGCTTGGCGCCTGTTTTGGTTGCTCTCCGCCCCGGCACTGTCGGGATGTGGGGGATGGACGATCCTGTGTTCCGGCGGCCGTCCCGCGCCTTCTAGGACCTGCAGCGGCATCCCTGGTCTCTACCCTCTAGGTGTTGGTAGCATCTCCAGGAATTGCCTGGTGTCCCAGCGGGGGCGAGGGATGGGGTAGACCTGGCCCTGGTGGAGAAGCCCTGATCTGAGTCCTTAGGGAAGCCTGTCTGTGCCCTGAAAGCCACTAGCGTCTGACGCTCTGTCGCAGGTGAAGCCCCTGCTGCAGGTGACGCGGCAGGAGGAGGAGATGCAGGCCAAGGAGGATGAGCTGCAGAAGACCAAGGAGCTGCAGAAGAAGGCCGAGAGCGAGCTGAGGGAGTTGGAGCAGAGGCACACGCAGGTAGTGGGCCGGGCGCGCGGCGGCTGGACGGGGGGGCGGGACGGGTCCCCGCGGGGCTCAGCGGCCGCCTGCCTACCCCCCCCCCCCCCCGCGTGCAGCTGGCCGAGGAGAAGAGCGTGCTGCAGGAGCAGCTGCAGGCGGAGACGGAGCTGTACGCCGAGGCCGAGGAGATGCGGGTCCGCCTGGCGGCCAAGAAGCAGGAGCTGGAGGAGATCCTGCACGAGATGGAGGCCCGCCTGGAGGAGGAGGAAGACCGGGGCCAGCAGCTGCAGGCCGAGAAGAAGAAGATGGCCCAGCAAATGCTGGTAAGGCTTGGCCCTCGCCGCAGGGGCCTGTGAGCGGCCCACGGTCATGTGTGTCCCTGCCGGACAGGTATGGGGACTGAAGGTTGGAGAGGAATGGCCGTCGGCCCGGAGCCACCCAGCGAGGGTGGGGACTTGAACGCAGGTCTCCCAGAGAGCCCGCTCTGTCCTGCCTCGCACTCCACGCATGAAAACCTGTTCATATGCAGGCGCACGTGAGGGGCAGTTGCATTAATTAGCTGTTGCTGCAGGACAGAGGCCCCCCAGATCTTGGCAGCTTCAGGAATCTGAGAGCAGCTCAGCCGGGGGGTCTGGCTTACAGTCTGTCCGGAGGCTGCTGTCGGGAGGTGAGCCCAGGGCTGGAGGGCCCCCCGTCCTCATGGCTCACTCCGTGGCTGTTGGCAAGAAGCTTTAGTCCTGGAGGGCTTCTCGTGGACCTGCCGGAGGGTCCTTACTATGCCGTGGCCGGCTCCCCCCAGGAGGGGTGAATCCAGAGAGGGAGGAGGGGAGGAGGCCGCGGTACCTCTTAGAGCCTAATCTCTGAGGCTTACATTCCATGGCTTCTCCCTGATTTTATCTGCTAGAAGCACTTAATCTAAGTCCAGCCCACGTATCTAAGTCCAGCCCACAATGAAGGGGAGGGGAGTTAGCCTCCACCTCTTGAAGGGAAGAGTAACCAAAGAGTTTGTGGATATAGTTTGAAACTGCCACAGTATCTGCTCTTCCCATTTGACGGATGGGGAAAACCGAGGCCCCACGAAGCCAAGTGCTTTCCCCAAACTTTCATTTCCAGTAAAAGGAGACCGCAGAGCACGGGGGCGAGAAGGCCCAGCCTCTAATGTGGGTCAGTTCCCGGAGCTTCAAGAAAGGGACTCTGTGGTGAGTGAGGCTGATTTTTTCCCCCCATCCCCCACAAAGGACCTGGAAGAGCAGCTGGAGGAGGAGGAAGCTGCGAGGCAGAAGTTACAGCTCGAGAAGGTCACGGCCGAGGCCAAGATCAAGAAACTGGAGGACGATATTCTGGTCATGGATGATCAGAACAATAAGCTGTCCAAAGTGAGTAGGGGCCGGTGTCTGCAGTAACGCGGCAGGCTTCGCGGGGTGCGGGCTCCAGACACCTGTCCCTCCCGGCCAAGGACAGGGTGCTGGAGACCGGGCCAGGGGGAGGCGGCCTCTGACTGCCGTCCACATACAGGTGGGCCGTGGACGGGGGCCCCGGTGGCCCCACCAGCACCAGGGCTGCCACGGGGCGGGTCTCAGAAACTCCGTGCCAGCGGAGCCCCCTGGTTGGGCGAAGGCAGCCCCGTGTGCCTGAGACGTGGGGGCCTCCCCCTCATTCTCGCGGATGGCTTCCAGGTAGCCATGGAGTGACCAGCTCTCCTGGTTTGTCTGGGACTCAGAGCTTTCTGGAAGGTGGGACTTTCAGTGCCCAAACTGGAAAAGCCCCCGTGTAAACAGGAATGCGTGGGTCACCCCCACTCCCCTGAGTTTGGGGTCCCTTTAGTTCTCTGAGCTAAAGATGCCATGAGCCAGGGCCTGTTTTGGGTGAAGGAGGGCCCCACCCTGGCAGGGCGCATACTCCAGTGAGGAAGTAAATAGATAATTCTCCGCCTAACCACTAATGAGCATCACAGTCTGGGCTCTGAAGGAGGTATTCATTGTATTATAAAAACACAGCACTAGGGGACTGGAAGCAAGGTGTTCAGGGAAGGCTTCCTGGAGGACGTGGCATCGGAGTGGGAACCTGACCAATGAAGAGTGGGTGGAAGCGGAATGGAGGAGCAGCTCAGCAGATGGTCCTGTCTGTGCAAAGGCTCTGTGGCAGAGACCAGCTGCCGTGGTCATAAGGGAAGAGGGCGCGCCCGCCTGAACACGAAGTGGGAGGGGAGAGGTTGCACGAGTGAGAAGTGACCGGGTTACAGGGAATTGCTGTGAAGGAACTTCTCCTTATCGTTTTAAAACCCGAGGGGGCACTTGGTGTTCGTGTGGGGTTCCTGCCAACTGTTGATCTGGAAGTGACTAAAAGTGAAAGGCAGATCCTGGAGAAGAGGAAAAAAAAAAGCTACCGACATTTCTCTCTCTTTTTCTCCCAAAAAGGAGCGAAAACTCCTCGAGGAGAGGATTAGTGACTTAACGACAAATCTCGCCGAAGAGGAAGAAAAGGCCAAGAACCTCACCAAACTCAAAAACAAGCATGAATCGATGATTTCGGAACTGGAAGGTACGCCAGCGACCCCAGAGCAGGGTTCAAGCGGACGCGGGAAACGCTGGGGGAGTCCGAGAGCGGGGCTGAGCGTGTCCCGTTGTTTCAGGGGAGGCACGACCCTCCCGGCTCCCGCGGCCAATGTGCCAGCGATAACAAGTGCCGCTCATCAGCACTGACTTCCGTCCCGCACCAGAGCGGTCTGGGCCGTGACAGTCACCTGTAGGGCTGGGTGCGCGTGTGCGTGCCTCTGTGTGCTCGTGAACTGCCCGAGCAGAAAGGCTTGTCCTCCGGGCGCCTTTCTGGGAGCTTCCCCCTCCTGAGGCCCCTGCTTCGTCACAGTGCGGCTGAAGAAGGAGGAGAAGAACCGGCAGGAGCTGGAGAAGCTGAAGAGGAAGCTGGAGGGCGAGGCCAGCGACTTCCATGAGCAGATCACGGACCTGCAGGCCCAGATCGCCGAGCTCAAGATGCAGCTGGCCAAGAAGGAGGAGGAGCTGCAGGCGGCCCTGAGCAGGTGGCCGGCCGCGGGGGGCGCATCCTGTGGTCCTGTGTTCCCTCCTCCTCCAGGCAGGCCTCCGTCCTCCTGGGTGCCTCCCCTGTCCTGCTTGCACTTTCAGAATGATGTCACTGACTTTCTTCCCCTCCTGCCAAACCCATCCTCTCTCTGCACGTGCCCTCCCCCGGCCGCGTCTGCCCCTCGGACGTCCAGGCCTTTCTCATCTGCAGGTGCCCACGGGGTCCCCTCCACTGGAGCGTCAGGCACCAGGTGCCTGAGGCCGGGATGAGCCCCCTGCCCCTCCTTCTGGAGGGCCCTTTCCGTGAATGCCCATCTTCCCCAGCTTTTGCCCCCTGCTCTCTGACCCCAGGCTGCAGCACCCCCAGATGCTGCCCGACCCTGGAAATGCACGGCGACCCCATTTCCCGTTTGCCCCTCTCCCGGCTCCTGGCTGGGTCCGGGCCTCCCACTGCGAATCTTGCAGCAACAACGGAGGGTTGTTTCCCGGTCACCGTGTGCCCGGCTCTTTGCAGACGGTGCCTTCTCGCGCACCTGGCCGGCTCACAGCCGTGACCTCCACTGCGCAGGAAGCTGGGCCTTGGGGAGGTGAAGGAACGTGCGACTGTCACACAGTCTTTCAGGGGCCGAGCTGGGATGAAAGCCCCAGAACTTTCTGACAGGCCCCCCTGGCCAGCTCTTTCTGTTTCAGCATGGGCTGCGGGAGGCACTAGGGCGCTGAACCACCAACTTCACCTGGGGCGTAAACCCACGCTGGCTTGTGCAGGGAAGGCCAGCTCCCTCGGCCTGCTGCTCGGAGCCCCCCCCCGCCCCCTGCCGCCCTGCACAGCCCGACCCCAGCGGACCATGTAGCTTCCTCTCTGAACCGCTCCCCATTCCCGAGCTCAGTACGATCTCCCCTCCCCTGCCCTGCGGAATCTTGCCTCTGTGCCCTCTCTCATGCTGTTCCCTTTCCATCCATCACGGCAGAACGGGCGCCCGGCTCCACGATGTGTCGGGAGGGAGCTGCCGTCCCCGAATGTCCTCATGCACTCCTGGCCATTTGGACAATGCTTCTCACGGCCCACCTTGGCCCATGGTGGCTGCCTCCCCCACACTGGGGGCCCTGGTTTTAATACCTCCCCGAGCAGCACCTGACCATGCGCTTTCCGTGGAGCAGGCCCTCGGCCACTGTCAGAGCAAAGCGGAGAAGGAAAACGAGCAGTTGCTAGGGAGAAATAATTGTCCGATGTTCACAAAGCATCTATTAAGTGCCTGCTGTGTACTAGGTGCCTTGCTAGTCAGGGGCGATGCTCTGCATTGATTCACACACACACACACACAGACTCACCACAGTCTGGTTTTTGACATCAGATGAGTCCTAATCTGCACGCGGTCCAGGCTAGCAGGAAGGGGTCCCCTGTGTCTCGGGGACATGGGTGGAACATGCCTTTGGTATCCGTGGAACATGAGGATGTGGTTCCCGGGAACAGTTTCTGGTCACGTTGTGAGATCCGGGGGCCAGAGACCCCGGGGGTGTCATCGTGGGCTCTGTCGCCGGCAGGCTGGACGACGAGGTCGCGCAGAAGAACAATGCCCTGAAGAAGATCCGCGAGCTGGAGAGTCACATCTCGGACCTCCAGGAGGACCTGGACTCAGAGCGGGCCGCCAGGAACAAGGCCGAGAAGCAGAAGCGGGACCTGGGGGAGGAGCTGGAGGCGCTCAAGACGGAGCTGGAGGACACGCTGGACAGCACGGCCACCCAGCAGGAGCTCAGGTGGGAGACGGGCCCGCCGAGCCCCGCGCCCCCACCCCCGCCCCGCTGCATGCATCCGGCGGCTGGTGGAAAGGGGCAGACCTGGAGCAACTCCTGAATGACAGGGTTCCCGGGGCCCTACGGTTACTGCCTTGGTCTTTTTGCTAGTTTGTTTATTTTGTGGGACAGTGTGCAAGCACAAGGGAGGGGCAGAGAATAACAGAGGGAGAGAGAGAATCCCAGCAGGCTCTGCAGTCTGAGTGTGGAGCCAGATGCGGGTCTAGTAGTCACGAGCTGGGAGATCATGAGCTGAGCCAAAATCAAGAGTCGGAAGCTCAACCAACTGAGCCACCCAGGTGCCCATGTAATATATTTTAAAATAACATTTGTTGGATTGGTCTTTAAGATTTGCTGCAGGCTAACAGACACCAGCAACAACAAAACACCCCCAAACAAACCAACCAACCCGCAACAAAAACAGGTCACCTGCTAGGTCATGAAGCTGAGTTCAGTGGAAGTAGGTCACTTACTCATTCAACAAACAGATGCATTTTGAGTGCATCCTGCATCAGGCGCCGCGCTCTGAGGTGGATTAACCCCACTTTGGGTTTTGTGCCACACCCCTCACCTGGCCTAGAGGCCAGCAGCTTTCTGCCCCCTTCCGACCTGGCCAATGTTACAGACAAGCCCTCAGTGCAGTCTTCAAATGGACAAGCTCAAAGCTGGATCATTTGGGTCCGGTTCTATCACACAGTGGATGTAGCAACACGGGCTAAGGCTCTCTTCCCTTAGATGTCTCATCTGTAATTGGAAAAATTAATATATCTGCCCCTAAGAGTCACCCGTAAGATGATATGAGATGATGTCTATGAAGAACTTAGGTCAGGGCACCTGGGTGGCTCAGGTGGTTGAGCGTCTGACTTCAGCTCAGGTCATGATCTCGCAGTTTGTGAGTTTGAGCTCCGTGTTGGGCTCTGTGCTGACAGCTCAGAGCCTGGAGCCTACTTTGGATTCTGTGTCTCCCTCTCTTTCTGCCCCTCCCCCCCACTTTGTGCTTTCTCTCTCAAAAATAAACATTAAAAAAAAAGCTTAGGTCAGGGCCTCGCATATAGTAAGCAAGCTCAATAAATAAGAGCCAATATTAATATTTGAGGAACATTTTGCAGTTCACAGATGTTCTGTCAACATGGTTTTGAGTGTCTGGTGTATTTATTTGTTGGCCTGGAGAGTTTCTGGGCAGGTAACAGGCTCTGTACCTTGCAGCGGAGGGAATGCCAGGTCCAGAGAGGTTAGGTGACTCAGCCGAGGTCACACAGCCAGGGAGGACGGACGATGGAGACACTTGGGCTCTGGGTCCTGGGAGAGCCCTCCCCGTTTCTTTGCACATCACTGTTGGAGGGGAACCCCAGTCTCCACCCGACTGCCATGGCTGTGTTCTTCCCGCCCAGGGCCAAGAGGGAGCAAGAGGTGACGGTGCTGAAGAAGGCCCTGGAGGAGGAGACGCGGTCGCACGAGGCGCAGGTGCAGGAGATGAGGCAGAAGCACACGCAGGCGGTGGAGGAGCTCACCGAGCAGCTGGAGCAGTTCAAGCGGGTGAGCTGTGGCGTGTGCGCGTGCGCGCGCGTGCATGTGTGCGTGCGGGTGCACGAGAGCGAGGTGCCGACAACCTCACAGAGCCGCGCATCCGGGTCTGTGCAAAGGGAAGTAGCACGCCGCGCAAGAGCCTCGTGACCGTGGTGGCAGCCAGCGTTTATCACGTGCTCATCGTGCGTGTATCCGTGAATCCTCCTGTCACCTATGACGTAGGTACTGCCGCGCCCATTTTACACATGAAGCAACTGAGGGCAAGAGTGTCTAGAGGTGGGGGCACCCGGGTGACTCAGTCAGTTATGCATCTGCCTCCAGCTCAGGTCATGACCTCACGGCTCCTGAGTTCAAGCCCCGTGTCGGGCTCTGTGCTGACAGCTTGGAGCCTGGAGCCTGCTTATCCCCGTCTCCTCCTCTCTCTGCCCCTCCCCCACTCACGCTCGCTCTCTCAAGACAAAATTTTTTTAAAAAAGTGTCTAGAGGTGAGGAGACTCCCCCAAGGTCACACAGCTAGTGCAGAGCCATGATTTGAACCCAGGCAGTGAGGCTGTAGGCGCACCCCTTGCCCTCTCCAGGGCGGGGCCTACCGTCATGCCCCTCCCCCACCTCGCCCCACCTCCCCCCACCTCGCCGTACCCCGCCCCACCCAGCCAAGCCACAGTTCCGAAAAGTTTCTGGATCGCTTTAAGATGGAGAACATGCTTTCGGTCTTAATTTCTCTGCCGACGGGAGGACAGCAGCCAGCCCTGCGGCAGTTTGAGAAGGACTGGATCTAACGGGTCTCTCTCTCTCTCGTGCTTGGCTCTTGGGGGTGTGTGGGGTTCGAGGCAGTTAGATGGCTCTAGTCTGTCATGCTTTACACCCCAAACTTCCTGTCTCTTGGGAGGATTTCCCTGCGTTTCATTCCCAGGGGTGAGCTTTTCTGGCTTATGACATCCCGACGGTGTCCCTAAAGATCTGCGTCACGCCCCCTCCGCACTAAGGCTTCCCCTGTCGGTGCACGTTCTAGATCCGCCCCCTCCCCCAAGCTGGAGTACGTGGCCGAAGCATTCCCTGAACACTGTCGGGAGTTTGCGCCGATTTCTCTCGCCAGCCAAGGGGACCAGCCTTCCCTGAGCTGGCTTACTGAGCAGCTTCCCGCCTCCTCTGTGAGGATCTCAGATTTTCCTGTACAAGAAAGTGACGGCACCAGCCCCTCCGGTAGCACTGACTGTGTGCCCGGTACTTGTGGGGTCAGACGGAGCCCCCCGCACCTGCCAGACCATAAAAGGACTCTTGCTCACGTCCTCTTGTCAAGTGGGAGCGGAATGCTGACCTTTGACACTGTGTCGATTCTCTGGACAGATAAGGTTTCCCTGAGTATCACCACAGAAACGAGGCTTTCCCTTCCGGCACTATGTTGACCAAACGTGAGGAGAATGGATGCCGTGTTTGGTCCCTGATCTTAGGGGAAAGCTCTTGCTTCTCCCCCACTGAGGATGATGTTCCTCTTTAGCTTGGGGTTGGTTTGTTTAGAGAAAGAGAGAAGCAAGAGGCAGAGAGAGAGAGCCCCATGCAGGCTCCGAGCTATCAGTGCAGAGCTAGATGTGGGGCTCAATCCCCTGAACCGTGAGATCGTGACCTGAGCTAAAATCCGGAGTTGGACGCTTAACTGACAGAGCCACCCAGGCGCCCCTAGCTTGTTTCTTAAAAGGCAGAATGACTGAGGTCAGTGCAGTAAGACTCCCCAATTTTAACTATTATAGTTTAAGTAGTTTTGACAAACGTATGCATATGTGTAACCATCACCTGTCATGATAGAGAACACTAGATTTTTTAAAACGAAGCTGGAATCCAGATTTTTTTTCTTCTTTATTGGCTGTTGGCAACAAAGATAGGTCAGACGGGACAGGACGCCAGGAGGGAGGTCGCTCGTGGAATGCTGGTTTGCAGCCTGTGAGCTGCAGCAAAGCAGAATATAGAGTGTCTCCTGGCGACCGTGTGCCACCCCCACCCCCCCCCCCCCCCCCCCGTTGCATCTCTCCCCCGAGGGGAAGCGCACGGGTCCCAGGACCTCCCTGACCGGAGGGGATGGGCAGGAGGAAGACCCACCAGTGACAGCGTGAGGTTCTTAGCCGAAACCACTGCCCCGCCCCCCCCCCAGGCCAAGGCCAACCTGGACAAGAACAAGCAGACGCTGGAGAAGGAGAACGCGGACCTGGCGGGGGAGCTGCGGGTCCTGAACCAGGCGAAGCAGGAGGTGGAGCACAAGAAGAAGAAGCTGGAGGTGCAGCTGCAGGAGCTGCAGTCCAAGTGCAGCGACGGGGAGCGGGCCCGGGCCGAGCTCAATGACAAGGTCCACAAGCTGCAGGTGAGCCGTGCGCCCTCGGCAGCAGCCCTCCCCCGCTACCCGAATCTCTCTGGCTGCAAAGCAGGTTGGTTCTGTCTCATTACGTCCCTCGAGGAGTCGAGAGGGTCTCTCTCTCCAGGTCTCACCTTCAAGGCCTTCCTCTGCTCATTCAGCAAGTATAGGCGTATTTGCTGTAGACCAGGCACCCTGTTTAACCCTGAGCTACAACAGCAAGAGAGACACTGCCCCTGTAGAACTGAACCTAGTGGAGGAAAGGGTGTTTATAATTCCATGAATGAGGGCACAACGACAGTGTACGTAACAGGCGGTCTGGTCTGAGGGAGGAGGAGTTGGCAAAGGCTTCCCCCAGGAGGCGGTATCATCTGAGATACGCAGAAGTCTACCAGCCAGAGGGGGCAGCGTGTGCAAAGGCTCAGAAGTTAGTGGGCAGTCAGAAGAGATCACGGAAGTGGAGCCAGAATGCTGAGCTGGCAGGGGAAACAGGGTACGAGACGGGACAAGGTTGTAGCTTGATGACCCAGGGCCTTTGAGGCCCTATCTTATGTACGTGCGTCTTTATTCTACGTGGCAGGAAGCCACTGACGAGTTTTAAGCTGAGCACTGACAAGGTCTGCCTTTGGTCTGGGTTAGAGATTTGGCCTGAAACCCATTCATGGGCTCCGGCAGACTTCTGATGAATACTTGATGTGCTTACTGCCCGGGACCAGGGGCAGGGGCGGCATTAAATAGGGTTCCTTCCTACTTGCGGTTGAGCGCAGGGGCTCTGTCTCACCGGCAGTGTCCTGGAGGAGTGGAGTCAAGATCACTCACATCCTCGTTCTAAGTGGGAGAGGACGCGCGGTCGGTGATGCCTCCAGAAAGAGCTGCCCAGAGACACGAGGGGAGAGTTCTCGGGGGCTTCTGACCCTGAGTGTCTGTGTCTCTGCTTTGGGGCATAAAGGTCAATGACAGAACACAGAGTAGAGGTGAGGGAGCGGGTGGCGGGAGCAGGGCCCTTGCAGGGAGAGGGGCCGCCTGTATTCTCTTCTCCAGCGTCCGGGAGGAGGCGAGTTGTCTGGATGCTCTAACCTGCTGCTTCAGTTTTGCCAACCTTGGCAGGGATCCAGGCTCTGTTTAATGGGATCAGGGATCAGTCGATACAGTCTGGGACTCTAAGAGGTTCTTAGAGCCAGGCTCCCCCACTTGTAGGTGCCACACTTCCCTTGGGGGCCATGGAGTGGCCATGACCAGGCCCCAAAGCTCATGTATCCTGTGAGTCAAGAGGGCTTCTCTTACTTAATAAGAATCCTGTGCTAGAGGGCTCTAACCACAGTCTCTTGTCACCCTCAGAATGAAGTGGAGAGTGTCACAGGGATGCTCAACGAGGCTGAGGGCAAGGCCATAAAGCTGGCCAAGGATGTGGCATCCCTTGGGTCCCAGCTCCAGGACACCCAGGTGGGTATTCTGCCACGTCTTCCAGAGGGAGCTGGGCTGTGGCCTTCCTGGAGGTGGGGCCCTGGGACTTCCACGTGTCCTCTCGCAGGAGCTGCTCCAAGAAGAAACCCGGCAGAAACTCAACGTGTCCACCAAGTTGCGTCAGCTGGAGGATGAGAGGAACAGCCTGCAGGACCAGCTGGATGAGGAGATGGAGGCCAAACAGAACCTGGAGCGCCACATCTCAACGCTGAACATCCAGGTGCTGGCAGGGTGCCCTTGCCTTCCTAGTCCTAAGCCGGGAGGGGGAGTGCAGAGCTCCGACGGGCTGTGGCTGAGTGTGGCGCCATTGTGTTTGGCTCTCGGGCTCCCCCTGCTGTTGAGTGTCCTCCAGGAGGGGCAGGTGGTCCCTTCTCAGGGTGGGGGCAGGGAAGGGACTCACTCCGTGGCCCTCCTCTTACCCCACTTCAGCTCTCTGATTCCAAGAAGAAGCTGCAGGACTTTGCCAGCACGGTGGAGGCCTTGGAAGAGGGCAAGAAGCGGTTCCAGAAGGAGATCGAAGGCCTCACCCAGCAGTACGAAGAGAAGGCAGCTGCTTATGACAAACTGGAAAAGACCAAGAACAGGCTTCAGCAGGAGCTGGACGACCTGGTCGTCGATTTGGACAACCAGCGGCAACTGGTGTCCAACCTGGAAAAGAAGCAGAAGAAGTTCGATCAGGTAGGGGCTGGTGGGGCCGTGTCGCTGCCTCCTATCCTCCCAAGGAAAGGTGGCTTGCCTTGGGGGACTGTGACACACCAGGGCTCCTGGGTCAGAGCGAGGAGAGCACTGGCTCCTGGACGTGACTTCCTGACACCCCCAGCGCCAGGGCCACCTGCGACCCCAGGGATGCCTTAGTCTCTAGCCCCAATAAGGGATGAGATTTGTTTCACTTACTCCCCAAGTATTTGTCAAGTGTCTCCTGAATACTCCAAGTAATTTAACGTCTCTACCCTTCCGATGTCACTTTCCCCTAACATTTCCTGATGGAGAATTTCATGCGCACAGCAAAGCTGAAAGCATTAAAGAGCAACCACCTGTATGCCCGCCCCGTGGACTGGATCTTTAATGTTTTGCCAAATTCAGATGCACCGCATCTGTCATTGGATGCATTTCCAAGTCAAGCACCGACCCCCCCCCCCCCCCCCCGCACCTCAGCACTCAGTGTCTTAACGAGAGTTCTTCCTTAACATATGATTTTGCCTCTTGTGAGATAAAAACGTATATACGTGGAAATGCACAAGTCTTAGGATACGCTCCTTGGAGTTCTGGTAAATGCATAAAATGCCCGTGTGGCCCAAGTCCCTGAAAATGCCAACTTTTAATATGTTACTCAGATTTAGCAAAGCTGATTTGGTTTGCAAGTGACGTGGGATTCTCCTCAAAGTCCATCTGGGGACTCTTCCAGGAGGCCGGGGCCAGAGGTGTTGGGGCTCGCTGCCCCTCCCGGCCTGGGCTCAGAGGAGCGGGCTTCCGGGGGACGCGCTGGCTCTGCCCCTTTCCAGGCCAGGTGGCCGGCCTGTCCTCACTGCCTTCACGCTGCTGCTCCTTTAGCGGCTTGAGGGCCCGAGGGGGGCTTCATTTATTTCCCTCTCATTACCTGTCTTGGCTCACGTCTCGAAGCCTGGTTTGGGGAGGTTTCCGTGTACACACTACGCAGTTCTCTGTGCGGATGAGATTAACGTCAGCCCGGAGTGTTCTGTGAAATGCCTCTCCTCACACTCACCCTTTCCCTACTCTGGCGCAGAGGACGCTTTTGAGGGCTGGAGATGAGTGGCCGTGATAACAATGATGATTGGCCTCCGGCAGGACTTAAATGTCACTGTGACCCACTAGCAGTCTGTGCGAACCAGCACGGGCAGCGCTAGTGATTTCAAGGCACAAAGACTCCGCCGAGGCTGGCTCTGAGGAAGGTCCTTCTAGAAGTCAGGAGGGAGCCCCATATCCACTCTTCACACAGATTCCTCAATGACTTCCACCTGCCCTGCACACATCTGCAGTGACAGGAAGCGAGATTCGGGGAGGCCGATGGCTCACCGCTGGGGCTTCTGTTGTGTTGTAGTTGCTAGCCGAGGAGAAGAGCATCTCTTCCAAATATGCGGATGAAAGGGACAGAGCCGAGGCAGAAGCCAGGGAAAAGGAAACTAAGGCCTTGTCCCTGGCACGAGCCCTTGAGGAGGCCCTGGAAGCCAAAGAGGAGCTGGAGAGGACCAACAAAATGCTCAAAGCCGAGATGGAGGACCTGGTCAGCTCCAAGGATGATGTGGGCAAGAACGTAAGTGGCCCCTCGCCGGCTCTCCGGTTCACATTTCACTGGCCCCCTTCTCTAAGATGGATCAGTCCCTGGGACAGGATGCTGGCACTCTGAGCTTCTTGCACGGGACAGGATCATCGGGACTGAAGGCAGTCCCTCCGTCTGTCACACAGATGGGGACAGGTGGAAATGGCGCTTAGGGGTGGCGTCTGAGTCCAGGGTTCCCAGAGGAAGGGTCTGGTCTCGACTCTTGGCCATGCATCCCGCGGGTGGCAAAAGCCGTGTGTCCGACCTTGATGAGATTCCTGTCACCGCGGGGTCACTTGACCATCTTCATGAAGCCAACCCTCCCGTGAAAGGTCCATGAGCTGGAGAAGTCCAAGCGGGCCCTGGAAACGCAGATGGAGGAGATGAAGACGCAGCTGGAAGAGCTGGAGGACGAGCTGCAGGCCACAGAGGACGCCAAGCTGCGGCTCGAGGTCAACATGCAGGCCCTCAAGGGCCAGTTCGAGCGCGACCTCCAGGCCCGGGATGAGCAGAACGAAGAGAAGCGGCGGCAGCTCCAGAGACAGGTACTCCGGTCGGGGAGAGCGGGGGAGGGAGGGAGGGTGGCCAGTTTCCCTCCTTCCTCTCCCCCTTCCTGGCCCGGTGGAGACTTGGTTCTCTCACCCCTCTGCACCCTGGGGAGGGGCAGACCCACCTTGTGGGGGGGCTTGCTGAATGCCAGCTGCGGCAGGGGGAGGGCCTGCGACGGACGGCCCGGCCCAGCACTGCCCGCTCTCCTCCTCGCTCAGCTGCACGAATACGAGACAGAACTGGAAGACGAGAGAAAGCAACGTGCGCTGGCAGCCGCGGCCAAGAAGAAGCTGGAAGGGGACCTGAAGGACCTGGAGCTGCAGGCCGACTCGGCCGTCAAGGGCAGGGAAGAAGCCATCAAGCAGCTTCGAAAACTGCAGGTGGGTGAGGCCGGGCACAGGCGGAGGCAGGCCACGTCTGGCCAACAGCAGCAAGATGCAGGCCTGTCACCGGTGCCTGAGTGTTCAGGGGGTGTTTTCCCACCAGAGTTTAGCCTCTGGGGGCTGTGTCCCGCCCTGGGCAAGGCCCGATTGCCAGGCATGTGGCCACGGCCCTCCAACCACATGGCCGTGTGTCAGGTCTGCTGAGTCCAGCCAAACCGGTGCCCCCAAACAGCAAGTTGGCCGTGTGAGGTGGTGGTAGGCAAGGCCCATGCCCCGGGGACCTCTCTGTGGTTCATCGTGAACTTCCAGGGGCTGCCATGGCAGGACGGTGAGTAAGGACCTCTTGGCTTGTCCTTCCTGTTGCCTCACGCAGGCTCAGATGAAGGACTTCCAGAGAGAGTTGGAAGACGCCCGTGCCTCCAGAGACGAGATCTTTGCCACGGCCAAAGAGAATGAGAAGAAAGCGAAGAGCTTAGAAGCTGACCTCATGCAGCTCCAGGAGGTAGAGCCTTCTCCCTGTGGGCCTCAGCTGGGGGGATTGTGGGCAGAGCCCTTGGTACCCACGGATCTCTTTCCTTTGCCCAGCCCTCCACATAGGCGGGTCCCTATACCAACTGGATAGGAGTCCCGGATCCCTACATCTCAGTGGTGCGACTTTGGACAAGTCTCTCAGCCTCTCTGGGCCTCAGTTTCCTTTTACATACGTGGCACATACGTGGGATTTTCTCCTTTCGTGGACATGCAGGGCCTCCCCTGAGCTCAGAGGCAGCCCAGCCACTTTCTGGGGTGGCCGTAGAAACTGCTGGGGGCCAGGTGCAGGTGGCTTCTCCCTGGGGTTCAGCTTGCACCTGGCAGATAAGCGGTTTCCTCCTTCCCTTTCCCACACTGTCCAGGATCTGGCTGCGGCCGAGAGGGCTCGCAAACAGGCCGACTTGGAGAAGGAGGAACTGGCTGAGGAGCTGGCCAGCAGCGTCTCAGGAAGGTATGGGGTCATTTCGGGAAGGTGTGGGGCCACGTAGGGAGGAGGGGGTCCTAGGCTCAGAGGAGGAGGGAGAGGCAGCTCCTCTGGCGAGGCTCCTGAAAATGGCAGTGTCCAGCTGCGCTTGTCACAGGGGTCTTGACCCCATTTGAGCATGTAGCCGGTTTGATTCATTCTAAATGAACAGCATGGTGGGGAGGGGGCAGCGGGGACACCCAAGAGGAGAGAACTCATCTTTACTCAAGGCCCGGCTTTGCCGGTACCAACTGGATAGGAGTCCCGGCTCCCTACTTCTCAGTGGTGGGACTTTGGACAAGTCTCTCAGCCTCTCTGGGCCTCAGTTTCCTTTTACAAAGGAGGGCACCTCGCAGGCCTCACATCACACCTCCACACAGAGGGACTTTTCTAAGCCAGAGGGAGGTGGGAGCCCCAGACGCGACCGCATCTCCCTTAGGAACACACTTCAGGATGAGAAGCGCCGCCTGGAGGCCCGGATTGCGCAGCTGGAAGAGGAGCTGGAGGAAGAGCAAGGCAACATGGAGGCCATGAGTGACCGCGTGCGGAAGGCCACACAGCAGGTGCGGGCTGGGCTCCACCCTGTCACCAGCCCCACCCAGGACCCTGCTGGGGTGGAGGAGAGTGGGGAGACGGGAGCAGGAGTGGAGCGCATCGGCTCACGGCACCTGCACGCTCTCCTCAGGCGGCCAGTGTAGGTCTGGCTCCCTCCGGCACACAACGTGGGTCTGGAGAAAGGGCCCTGGGGGTCTCCTGGTTGCTGTCTCCCTGGCCTCACACGAGTGAACACTCAGTGACAGTAAGACAGGCACTGGGGATTCGCCGTGTGACCTACAGACAGGCAGCCTGGGTGGCCCTAGGATGCTGCATCTTCCAGGAGGCCCAGGAAGGAGCTGGTGGCCGGAGGAGCGGGGAGGGCTCCTGGGTGCTCCAGCCCCACGGACCCACGCAACAGCCCACCAAGGCTGGAGGCCAGAGGGGACGTTTTTCATCTCAGGGGACCGTCCCTGGCTCCTGTGCCCTCCACCTCATTCCCTCCACCGTCCCCCCCAGGCCGAGCAGCTCAACAACGAACTGGCCACGGAGCGCAGCGCGGCCCAGAAGAACGAGAGCGCGAGGCAGCAGCTCGAGCGGCAGAACAAGGAGCTCCGCAGCAAGCTGCAGGAGATGGAGGGGGCTGTCAGGTCCAAGTTCAAGTCCACCATTGCGGCACTGGAGGCCAAGATCGCGCAGCTGGAGGAGCAGGTGGAGCAGGAGGCCAGGTACTTGGGGCGCGGGCTCCAAAGAACAGCCTGCTGGCCAGCGAGTCCCTGGCGGTCAGGGCTTAGGCTCTCGGGGTCCCCGTCCTGGCTGTGAACTAAGCCCAGTGGCCCCCGGGCCACAACCATGCGAGGAGCCCCAGGAGCAGGCAGGCCTGGCCCCGAGTAGCCCCTTCCCCACAGCTCTGAGTGCCAGGGATCCTCCGTGACATCCACCGGCCTTGCCACGAGCACGCTGCCTATTCCTGGCGTGCGTCTGCGGGATGTCGCATTCACAGCTACCCCGGAAAGTCTAGATCAGCCACCCCAGCTCGGCACGCGCAAATACGGTCCGACTTCTCACTGATGAAGAGAAAGTAAGGTCACGGCCCATCTGTGACCACTGCATTACAAGGATTCCAACCCATTCTTCTTTTTTTTTTTGGTAGTGGCTTTCTTGCTTACTCAGACCATAGAAAATTCAGCCTTTTAATGTGTACAACCCAGTGGCCTTTAGCACAGTCGCGGAGAGCTGCACCCTCTGCACCATCCACCACAGAACACTCTCCTCACCTCGGAGACACCTCGTACCCCTTCTCCATCCCCCGTTACCCCAGCCCTCCGCAGCCACGGGTCTCCGTGCTCTCCTCTGCACGTTTCACATAAGTGGGGTCCCACTGTCTGTGCCCTTTTGTGACCGGCCTCCTTCCCCAAGCGTGTCTTCGAGGTTCGCCTCTGGGGTGGCAGGTGCCAGGGCTGAAGGCGGAGCACTGCTCGTCTGTCTGATTTGGGGAGGGAGCCCTGATCTGGGGCTCCTCAGGGAACACGCTCACTATGGGGGAGCCATTGGTCAGGTCTACACGCCGGCTGCAAGGGAGGTCATGCCCACTTTGCACCCCCTGCCCTTGTACACAGAGAGAAGCAGGCGGCCGCCAAGTCACTGAAGCAGAAGGACAAGAAGCTGAAGGAGGTCCTGCTGCAGGTGGAGGACGAGCGGAAGATGGCGGAGCAGTACAAGGAGCAGGTAACCCAGGGCCACGGCCTCTCCCAGGCTGGCAGGGACCCGACGGCGCCCCCGCTCATCCCTGGGCCTCTCCCTGACAGGCAGAGAAAGGAAACGCCAGGGTCAAGCAACTCAAGAGGCAGCTGGAGGAGGCGGAGGAGGAGTCCCAGCGCATCAACGCCAACCGCAGGAAGCTGCAGCGGGAGCTGGACGAAGCCACGGAGAGCAATGAGGCCATGGGCCGCGAGGTGAACGCACTCAAGAGCAAGCTCAGGTACGGCCATGGGCCTCGGTGCCAGCGGCGGCGTTCCTTCCTGGCGCACAGGGCTCCCCGGCAGCCTGCTCCTGTCCAGGCTCTGCCCGCTCGCCTGTACGGATGCACCACTGTACCCCAGCAGGCCCAGACGTGCCAGGTGCCCTGCCTTGAAGCCATGCGCCCTCTGTGTGTGTGTGTGTCTTTCTTTTTTAAGAAAGAGAGAATCCCCAGCAGGCTCCAGGCTGTCAGCGCAGAGCCTAACATGGGACTCGATCTCATGAACCATGAGATCATGGCCTGAGCCGCAATCAAGAGGCAGACACTTAACTAACTGAGCCACCCAGGTGCCCCCTCGTGTGGTTTCTTTAATGATGCTTCCCTTCCCAGCCCATCCGGGGAGGTACACGCCCGTTTCCTGAATCCGTGTCCTTACTGCCACCTTCATGGCACAAGTCCCTTCTCTCCAGGACTTTTCTGGACTTTGTCTTCACCTTGTCGAATCAGGTCTCTCTCACTACTGCTGTTTGGGCCTGGATCATTCTCTCACAGAAGCTGGCAGTGTATTGTAGGATGCTGAGTGGCACACTCTGCATTGTGACAACCGGAAATGTCTACAGATGGTGCCCAGTCACCTGGGGTCGAGAACCCCTGCCCTCACCAGGGCTGTTTTCTCTCCCTCACCCCTGTACCTCTGGGCGTGAAGTTGGTAGGCGACCCCCGTGCTCCTAAGGCCTCCTTCCCACCTCCACTGGTTCCCTGCAGGCCTGAGCCCCCGAGCCTCCTGCCAGACTCGCCCACACCCCTCCAGGGGGGTGGTCCAGCCTCTCAGATCCTTGACCTTGTCTCCTCTGTGAGCCTGCCAGCCCACGGGCCTTTGTACTAGCTCTAACTTGCCCATCAGGCATTGCTTCCTCAGTCCCCCTCGGGGTCTTCACCCCACCAGAGTGCTCAGCCCGTGTCGCAGCCACCGCCGACTCCTGCCTGGCATCAAGCCCATGCTCGGCCGTCAGTCTGCCTTGCACGTGCCCTCAACACCCTTGTCCCCCTCCTGCTTTGCTGTACGTGCTTGGTGACAACACAACCCCAATTAAACCAGACGTCCCACTTTTTGCCGCTCAGAGAAAAGCAAGCGAGCGCACTGCCGGCCCCTGCCCGCCGTCTCCATCGCCCCAGGGAGCGGGCTCCCTCAGTGCTGCCTGGAGCTGAGACTCCCCTCAGCCCTCCACTTCTCTCTCTCCCCGCGAACTCACCATGCCCACCCATCCTCACCAGCTCTCATTTCCCCATCAGCCTGCCTCCCTGCAGCTGCCTTCACTTCCTCCACTCTGTTCCCGTTTCCAGGCTGAACTATCCAGCACCAACCACGGGCAAGCCATCTGGTAGACCTGCCTCTCTTGTTCACTCAGGGACGTGGCTCCAGAAATTCTTACCCTTTTCCTTTTCACCATTTTTACCTCAACAAAGTCATTCCAGGAGCTGAGAGGGCCTCTGAGCCCCACCCCCTGGCTCCCTTTTACCGCAAAACCCTAACGGTCAGTCCTCAGTCCTCACCCGACTCAGCTGCAGCTTCCTTGACCCGCACCTTGTTTTCTTCCTCCACTTCCGGCTGTCTTGCCGCATCTCCTCTGCTGGTACCTCATCTCAAAGCCCGCTGGCCGTTGGCTTGCCCCAGGGCACCATCTTGGTTCCCTCTTCATTTCCATCTCTGCTCACCCCCAGGGGATCTCAACCAGCCTGGTGGCTTTTGAGTTCCACCCACGGCGTTGACTTCCTGGCCCAGACTTCTCCCTGGGGCCCCGGACCCGCTCGCCCTTCCCACTCAGTGCCTCACAGGCAGCTTACACCTTGACGGGGACCCCTCCATCCCCAAGTCAGCTTCCCTCGCTGCCTTCTCCAGCTCAGCAACTGGACTGATAAAGCCACCTTGACCCAGGTCACTAACCTGTGCTCATACTTCATTTCCCCTCTCCCTTAGACCTTACACCCAATCTCTGCCAGAGAATCTGCTCAACTTTCCCTTAAAAACACTGTACATTCACAACCCATCCATTCTCGCCATCCTGGGCCAAGCCGCCGCCTCCTACCATCTAGATAACTTTCACTGTCTCCTCCTGGGCCTTTGTTGATGCTGTTTGATAGTCTGATCTCCATATGGTGGCCAGAGGGATCCTGTGTAAATGGATTCGAGTCACAACCCTTTTGTGCTTGGAACCATCCAATGGCTTCCACCTCATTCAGGCTGAAGGCACTCTATGATGGTTGGTTCCATCAGGCCCTATGTGATCTCTGCCCCCTGCTTCCTCAATGAGCCTTCCAGCTCTACACAAACTGCCTTGGGACCTTTGTCCTGGTGGTTCCCGCTGCGTGGAAGACTCTTCCCCCAGCTCTCCACAGAGCTGGGTCCCTGCTTCCCTTCTCTCAGGCATTTACTTGTCCTCGTGACCTTGTCTCCAACTTCCAACCTCACTGCCTGCAGTTCTCTCTTCTTACTCACCTGTCACCAGGTAACCTGCTGTTTATGTACGTATCTCATTGGCAGTCTTCACTCTGGTCCCATGAGCACAGAGGTTCTGCCTGCTTATTCATCCCGTGTCTGGGCACAAACCTTCAATCACGGAGCCAGAGATGATGTTTCCCTCACCTCGTTCTCATACCACCTTGGCCACGTTGCCTTAGTCTCTTTCTACCCGCACCACTGTTGACTTCACATTGTCCTTGAAATTAACTGGTCTGATCACACACCTGTCGATTCGCAAATAAAGTTTGCCATCCCTGTATCGTTAAACCACCATCACCAGGTCACAACGAAATTAAAGTACAGTGAGAACAAAACACTAATGAGTGGATTCTACCCACTGTGCCTTCACATTGAGGACCGTGACCAGAAGGCCTGTTTCTCAGAAGATGATGTTAGCACCATATAGACCATTACTGACATAATCAGATGTGTTTGAAAAATCGTGGCAAAGGGAACGCTTTTCTAACTGTGCGACTGAGTTACCCAGTGGCACCCAGGAACCACCTGAGAGCACCTGCCATACCGACTCCAGACTCTGAGCACCCCTGCATGTGACGAGAGCAAAGTCCAGACCCCGTTCAGAAGGGGGAGAGGGGCTGGCGTGGGGTACAGGGTACAGGAAGGGCACCCCAGAGCATGCAAGGCTTGTGAGGGGCCGTGGGTCCTACCGATGGCACGGAAACAAGACGGCACCTCTCAGGTCCACCAGGGGCTTGGGAGAAACCCCTGGATGACACTCAGCAAGAGCACTGTCCTCACACAGACCCTCTGGCCCTGCCCGGGAATCTGCTCTGCTGGTGACTGAACCCCACCCTCCTCAGGGCTGGGCAGGGTGGGGGGAGGCAGTCAGCCCCTCCGGCTCTAGCTGTCACCACTCCCTGTGCTCAGGACCCGTGATTCTCTTAGCGCACGCCGACATCCCTTGTGGATTCTGCCCCGGACCGCTGACCCTTCGCAGGGCACACAGGCCGGGATGGAGCAGACCGTTTCTCACAGCCCTGGTGCGAGCATACCCTAAGGCAGGGCCAAGACAGGCCGTCCTTTCCCACCGCCTCCTAGTCCCGTTTGGGTGCAACACCTACAGCCAAGCACTAGAGCTCTGAGTGAGGTTGGCGAATGTGGCCGGCTCTCGGTGAACAAGGAAATGCAAAGCAAGTTTCATGGTTGTACCGACCCCGTGAATCTCCGCACAAGCCCCTGTCCAAGAGCTGTGCCCACCTCTACCACCACGCCAGACGTGGGCTTTTTTAGCTGCAACAACGGCTCACGTGTGCCAGCCTCTCCGAGAACTCTCGTGCTCGGTGCTTCTCTGCAAGGTGGACTGAGCAGTGCCTTGAACGAGTTCACTGACAGGCATGCGCACGCAGCGAACGCCCTCTTGTTTCCGGACGGTCACCACCAGGGACTCTCTCTCTCTGTTTCAGAGGCCCCCTCCCCCAGGAAACTCCGCAGTGACTCACCAGGTACCATGCCTGCAGCTTCGCGGCTCGTGTGTGTTGCACTCCTTTCCACTTCCTTCCCGCCCTCCCACCCTCCCTGTCCCCTGGGACCCCCTTTTAGGCCATCACAAATTTCCGTGGGATTCCTGCAGACTCTGAAGGCGTGGATATCTGAGTTCAAAACTCTCTTTACCAAAGCCAAGATCAGTCCAGGAAGACTTCATCTCGACCCGTCTTCCCTCCCTCCTCCTGCTTGGGCATCTGACATGGCACCAAATGTGTCCTTGTCACCGCGTGCTGACGAGCGCTTAAGAGGCTGCGTGTGTCACCTGGATTGTTCTTACCTGCCTAAGAGGGCCTCTCTCACACTGTCAGTGGGACACTTGGCTGTGCTGTCCTCCTCCGTCTGGTTAAGACACCGCACTGCGTGGGTATGACACCCACGGTGGGGCCCTGTTCCTGGAGAATGGCTTCCATCGGGCCGGTCTGGTCCACAGATCACAATTCCTAGAACACAGGTCCGTGTTGACCACAGCCCAGCCTCCAGCTGCCCCCACGGCCGGGCTTTCACAAACACGTCTGTGAAAGAAATGCACTCTGGCTGCACGCTCTGCAGTCGCTGGGGCCATGAGGGCCCCGAGCAAGGCCGAGCTGCCGCCTGCACTGTCGGCACGCGCTGGGCCACCGCGCAGACAAGCGTGGTCCGCACAGAGCCCTGTCCAGGGCTCTTCGGGGTCACATTCCCAGTGGGCAATGGACAGGACACCCCAGACTCCAGGGAGAACGTAGGGCCCTTCACGTGACAGTGAAGAGGCCTCGACGTGTCTGGGAGTCTAACAGCTTTCTCACACGTGACGTTAGGTGGCAGGGCCTGGGTTTCCTCTCATCTGCCTCGAGAGGCCGAGCAAGCCCTGGCTCGTGTCCCTCGTGTTTCGGAGAATCTCGGCTTCGCTGTCGCTGCCCAAATACTTGAAGCTGCACGAGGGAGCAGCCGGCGCTTTCGGAAGAGCTCTCAGCCTCTAGAACACCGCTTCCGAGCGGCGCGCCGGGCAGCTCGGCCTGGACGGGGGACCCACTCGAGGAGGGGGAGGGAGTCCCTGCACATCAAACGCTCGCACTCGGGTGCTGATTCCTGGTGTTCCACTAGCGCCTCGGCGTTGTTCTCGGAGGCTGTGAGTTGAAGCCAAACTCTTCCAGCTCAGACCCTTGCAGATCTTTAGAAGAGGGTCCCCTACTTACTTCCTGTGACTGGTGTAGCCAGTGCCAACCTCGGCCTTGGGTTGGACACCAGTTCCTTTAGGAAGGGGACCTGAGCCAGAAGGCAGGCTCACGGGGCCGGTGACTGAGCAGGGGCTTACAGTGACCCAGCGAACGACTTGCCTCTTAGATCAAGGGACACATGGGCACTTACAGACGGTCTTGAGAGGCCAGGAGTGCCGGCAGCCTGGAACGGCAGGGGAGACGGTGCCCCAGCCCCAGGCTGCCCCATGGAGTTCTGAACCGGGAGGGCTAGAAGCGGACGGAGAGACGTGTTGGAGCAGCGGCTACGCTTTCTGCCTTGTGCTCTGAGACCCTCTTCTGGGACCCAGGTTCTTGGAAAGCACAGAGATAAAGGTCTGTGCTTTTTAAAGGTCATGCAAAGTGAGTCCTAAGGGCGCAGGGCAGCTCCAGGCTTCCCTCTGATGTGAGCAGAGCTGGCCTGGGTCTTGAGCTGGGGTGGCTGCAACTGCATTCATCCCCCATCGCGGCCCCTCGGGAAGTGCCCTTCTCTGAGCCTCCGCGGGTTTTCCCAGCCCAGGGTCACGATGGGACCCCCCTTCTCGGCACTCAGGATGCTCTGGGCCTTCCTTTAGCCTCCAGTCTTACCTCTCTGAGTTGCCCCTTTGGACTAAGTCGCTAACAGGGACAGGCTCTCCCTCGTGGCTTTTAGAGGTCCAGCCTCTGTGTGGCCAAGCCGGTCATTTGTCATGACAACAAAGTCTGCATTCCTCTTAGGCATCCTAAAATGAGTGAAGACATGTCCTCCGATTCGGGTCCAACAGGGCTAGATGGCCAGAGCCAAACACGGTATCTGGTGTCGCAGAAAACACAGCAGACATCTCTTGCCTGGGGAGGGGGCTGAGTGCAAGTGGATCTGACTCCTCCTGCCACCTGCCTATCCTTGTAAGCAAAGCCTCACCCCTGCAGGCGACCCGGGCAGGCCCTGGCGTTAACTCAGGGCATCGGGCCCTTCAGAGATGGGAGCCGTGAGCACACAGAGACAGGGGTGTCCCACCAGCTAGAGCCGAAATCCACCGAAGATTAACACGTCTATCTTATTTTTCTAACAAAAATTCACTGAGCACCTACTATAGGCCATGCATGGTGCCCGCGTGGGGAGTACAAATCAGACAAGATCTCTGCCCTGTGAGAACTCACACCAAGAATTCTGCTCTCACACCAGCAGGGGGCCCCGCGTTGCTGTAACCGGAGGGCACACCTCTGGCACCCACACGGCGGCCTCTTGCCCTCTGCTGCTCATTTCCACCTTCTTCCAGCGGAGAACCGAACACCCTCCCCTTTCCTTCCTTCTGGAGGAAAGAGGGGGACAGAATGGGACACACTCTTCCTCATGCCTGCTCTAGGGGCTCTGAATAAACCCAAGGGACTGAGTCGGCCCCCACTTGATTCTTTTTTTCTTCTTTTCCAAATAAAAGTCCACAGAACAGAATCTGTGGATCATCAGAAGGCCAGCCCAATTTTGGGGGAGGGGGGGAAGAGAATCTTAACCAGGTTCCATGCTCAGCGTGGAGCCCAGTGTGGGGCTTGATCCACGACCCGAGGATCATGACCTGAGCAGATATCAGGAGTCAGATGCTCAACCCACTGAGCCACCCAGGCGCCCCAAGCCTTTTTTCTTTTTAAGGCAGATCGTCTGGCTCTGAAAAATCTACCTTTCCCCCCATTCCAACTGATTAAATGTTACTGGACCTTGAGATGGGTCAGCGCTGGGCTTTAACCTGAACATCTTCATCTCATTTCAGTTTGTCTGTGTTTGTTTTCTGTCCCTTTAAAAACCTCTTCCGATCTCAAGGGAGATTTCCAGACTAAAGAAACATGTGTTCTCTTAACACTCACAGGCGAGGGAACGAGACCTCCTTTGTTCCCTCTAGAAGGTCTGGAGGACGTCGAGTTATTGAAAACGCCGAGGGTTCTGAGGAGGAGGTGGACGCTCGCGACGCAGACTTCAATGGAACCAAAGCCAGTGAATGAACGCCTTGCTAAACGCAGATCAAACCCAAACCCAGTGGACTCTCAGCACTGTCTAAATCCATTTTCAAATTCCAAACGCCACAGACACCCCCTCACAACGAATATAAAACACCCACCGCCCTGCGTCCGGGGGACCGATGGGAGTTTTGAGTGATCTACCAAATGAGAAAAACCCAAGAGGCGACACAGACACACACCCCCCCTCAGTGAATTATGCAGAAATTTTGAGTTTTTAGGAAAATAGAACCACAGTAACTGATCACTGGCAACTTAGTATACGTGAAACGGGCAGAAAGTCACCAGAACGGGTGCCGCTCCCAGGACCTTCCCTGACCCGTCCACCCTTCCAACGTCTCGAGTGGGCCCCCGTCTGAGTTCTCCCCCTCCTGGTGACCGCACGTCAGACGCACACAGTTCACGGAGACCAAGTGCCTTCGGTAGTCACACAAGTGAGAAAGGAGACACTGCCCCCGCGGGTTGAGAGCAAGGTTACACTGTTGTAGACGCACCCCGGCTGTACTTTCGGACACCCTCACTAATAAAAGGTTATACATCACCGGAACGCAGTCAGTGCTTCTGTTGTTTGCTGCGGAGGGAGAGAATGGGGGTGCGTTCTTGCTTCCCTGACGATGGCCCTATGAAGCCAGGTTAGTGTTCGTAACTGGGGAGCCTGAGGCCTGGGAGGAGAAATAAGTTGTCTGAGATCCCACAGCTGCCCCACCACCACCAAAAAAAAAAAGGAAGAGAGGTCACATGAGTCTGTGTGAGGGGACTTCTCCAGGCCCAGGAAGTAGGACCTGACCGTGAAGCACACCCTGATCAATCAAAACTCATCCATACATACTGGGAAGGGTCAGGATATCCTTGACTTCAAATTTTTTTTTTTAACATTTATTTATTTTTGAGACAGACAGACCATGAGCAGGGGAGGGGCAGAGAGAGAGGGAGACACAGAATCCGAAGCAGGCTCCAGGCTTGGCGCCGTAAGCGCAGAGCCCCAACGCGGGGTTCAAACTCATGAACTGTGAGACCATGACCTGAGGTGAGGCTGGATGTTCAGCCAACTGAGCCACCGAGGCGCCCCAAGATATCCTTGAACTTTAAACTTAAAACAGAAGACTTCATCCAGCAGTCTTTTTTTTTTTTTTTCCCTTTGAGAGAGACAGTGAGCAAGCATGGGTGCTTAAGCAGGGGAGGGGCAGAGGTGGGGGGAGCGAGAGGGAATCCCAAGCAGGCTACTCCTCACTCAATGTAGAGCCTGAGGCAGGGATTGATCCCATAACTCTGGGATCATGACCTGAGCTGAAATCAAGAGTCAGATGCCCCTCCCCCTGAGCCACCCAGGCACCCCAAACTTTTTTTAAACAAACTTCTTCTGTAAAGGCCGAGAGTCAATATTTTAGGCTCTATACAGTCTCTGACACATGTTCATCTTTCCATTTTTTTTCCTTTAAAAACATAAAAACCACTCTTACTATGGGGGCCATGCACAACCAGGCGATGGGTCCTTTCCTTGCGCAAGTTCTATTCGACACACACTGATCCCACACGCTGACCCCGTGAGGTCAGATACATTTGAGAAGAGATACGGAAATGGAAAAACTCAAGCCGATGGCCAAACGTGAGCGTAGCCTCAACAACACACACACATCTCCCAAATATACTTCTAAGAAGCCGACTTGAAGGGGAATTTTTTGAAAGTCAAGGTTTTTCATATTTGGTTACTTGGTTTGAAAACAAACTTTTCGCCACCGTGCGAGCAAACATGAAGACACAAACAAGCCGCGTTTACCCACCCCCACCACCACCACCGACTAGTGGAAACTGAGTTTCTCTTGACTTTATTGTCCTTTTAAAAAAATAGAAGTCCGTCTTTTCCCGATACAGGTTAGAATGTCCCCAGGGTAACAAACGGCATCAGAGAGTAATTCTCTGTTGAATTTCTAAAGCACTTGAAAAGTTCTATCTTCATCTCAAGGATAGTCCTGCGATTCTCTTGGGAAAATAACTTAGTAACAAAGGGTGATTAAGCTGAGCGCGTGCTCCCGGATTCACGTGTCCTTTTTAACTTGCCTCTGAAAGTGTGAGCCAGCCGGTGACGACAGGCAGGGCTGAGCACCCGCTCCATCCACGTGAAAATCCCGTGTTTTTTCTTCTTTCACAAGGACGCTTCCACCAACGGTCCTGTGGTTCAATCCTATTTCGAGGCCCTCATGGTTACTCTATCACGGCCTTGAACAAAGTTCTGTTCTTAGGGGCTGTCCTCACAAGGCCACGCCACCCCAATGACTGTCAGGGGAGGTCACCCCCAGGGGCCAGGGCACAGGCTCCAGGAAACCTATCAGCATCCATCTCAAGAGGACACAGGTGTTTCCACTGACCTGGTCCACACAAGATCTCCTGTGAAACACAGGCACTGCTCCCAGTGCCGCAGTGAGAGGCAGAGTGAGGCCCGGATGTACGCCACATCATCGTGTGTTTTTTTTAAAAAGGCTCGTGCCTATTCTACTCTTCTCTCTTAGACATGGTATCAGTACGCAGACCCTTTCCGTGCCACAGAGCACGGACACTTTGTTCCAGAAGACAGCCTGAGCTTGCGATGGGCTCACATCCCATTTTTAAGGCATCTCCAGTCATTAAAAACACACCCCCAACTCCTTCAACACTCGGGTAACCTCAAAATGATGGGTGGGGGGGCCTCAGTCAGCATCCACACCTCAGAGCCCTGTCCAGAGGGTCCGGTTTGTCCCTGTCCATTTGCAACACACCGGCCAGGAGGCTGGGGACGATGAGACATTTCACGGGGACAGCTACCGGGGGCCATGGGCGACGGCCTCAGTGGCCAGTGTGTTTGCTCGTACTTCTCAAACTAACTTAAAAAAAGCAAAAATCTAGTTTAAGGAGGGAAATAAAAGTAGTAACTCCTGCACAGACACACCAGGGGCTTCGGCTTCCGTGGGTTTCCTAGAGCAACATCTTGACTACACCCTGGGCGGACGGCAGCGACGGCGAGGAAGTATTTGAAGGCGGCTTCCCAAATTCCAGGCGTTTTCCCAACCTTCAGACAGAGCAAACCAGATTAGGCAGACATGACAGTTGTTACAGACTGGCTAACATCGGGCCCACAAAGTCCTAGGAGGGAACAACAAGAGTCAGGAGCTGGGTCCGTTTTCTCTCCTGTGAAATGAAGAAAAGGACACTGGCCACCTGGCTCACACAGTCCCAAGGCCACACAAAAACCCAGTCACAGAAGACCCACTACAGAACCTCCTCTTCGACGGGGTGGGAAGGGGCGTGCATGCCCTGGAAACGGACTCTTCGTTCCCCGTCACCTTCAGCCACACACGTCTAACAAAGTTACTCGCCAGGAAGATGGCGGCCCAGCTTAGAAAACGAATCAGTCTGGAAGCTGTCCTGATTTTCCTCAAGCAACATAATGACCCGAAGCTGTCAGAGTTGTGTTTTCCCCATCAGGTGACTGGTATCAGGAATCGAGTCTGGCTGGAATTTAATCCCTGTTTCCTGAGGTTCTAAAGACTTTTTTTTTTTCCTAAAGGAGAAAAGTCTTCCCCCAGGGGAAACAGAGCAGCGTTTAAAGCTCAAGTCCCAAACAGGTGCTTCGTACAGGACACTCCCACAGCATGACCAGGAGTTGGGGCTGCAGATTCGAATACTAGCAACAAGCCTTTTCCTGGCCATTTGCCCTTAACCGGAAGACAGCACCTCACTCAGTCTCGAGGGGGTAGAGGGTCAAGTTCACGGATGTAACACTGCAATTTTACACAGGGGTATCGCTCAGGGCTCAGAGGCTCCCACCGCACGGGCGCACAGCTAAAGGTACTGACCCTTTGTCACCCAGCGGCACACCGGTGCTGCCTGGCTGTCTCTCGCCGCCGTCCCTGTGTTTGCTCCCCCGCCCCGAGGCGGGCCCGCTGGTTCGGTTTGGGGACTGATCGTACACAAAGTTCCGGCAGGATGCAAGTTTGGACTCCAGCGCCTGCAGAGAGACACATTTTCAGCTTTCGTGTTAAAGATCAGGACTCGCCTCTCCCCGGAGCCTGTACGCAGGCGATGACCTCACACGGCGGTCCTCGAAGGGTGGCGCAGGCAGCCATTCCAAAAGTGGGGCCCTGAAGGAATCCACCGTACCTCCAACTTTTAGAACCACTGGCCTGAGACATTTAGGAGCTTCCCGGGAAATCACTAACCCTCCCAGCGATCCAGGTCTGCCTCTGGGAAATACGGAATCAACTTTTGGGATGATCTACGTATTTGTTTGCCTTTATTAAACGTGCACAGAGCGGCCTGTGTGGGAGGACCGTGCCTTGCTGGACACAGACCCCATAAAAACCAAGAGGGCGCCGAGACCGCCCCAGGCTGTGCCCTGATTGTGCAAAACACTGAGAGAGAAACACATTCGCAGAACAGAAAACCAGACACCAACACCTACAAGCAAAACCGTGAGAAAAGGGCCGTAGGCTTTTAGGAAGGTGCAGCTCTGACCACAGACGTGCTGGCTGGCGATGGGCTGGCAGGAGCCCAGTCACTTTTGAGACGTTGTCTTTAACTCCCTCGTTTAAAAGGGAAGGGCAATTATCAAACATTTCTCTGTTTTCTCAAATTAAGAAAAAAAAAATCACAGACAGCAAGCAAGTTTCCTGCATTCCAAGGGAAACTGGCAGGATAGACAGATCCGCGAAGGGATCAAAGGGCTGACGGAGTCAGA
Organism: Helogale parvula; assembly: GCA_004023845.1. Classification (NCBI taxonomy): domain Eukaryota; kingdom Metazoa; phylum Chordata; class Mammalia; order Carnivora; family Herpestidae; genus Helogale; species Helogale parvula. Next base: position 203,180 of record PJEM01001245.1, on the reverse strand, counting down.
GCTCTGGCTGTTTGTCAACAAGGCCCAGAGGGGCTCGAAGGACGCTAAGGGACACGGCTGCAGGAAGTCTCTGTTAAAGGGGACAGGAGGCAGCGAGGGGGCCCCTCTCACATGCCCTGAAACCCAGGCCGGGAGCCCACCAGTCCCCGGGGAGGCGGCGGTCTTACCCCCACTTTCCGCAGCAGATCTCCCACGATGTTGAGGGCTGATATCCGGGCCGCAGGCGTGAGCGGGGTCCCACCCGTGCAGTCATCCGGACCTGGGTGTGCAAAGGGAGCACACGCAACACTGATCCCTGGTCATAAGCCAGTGCACTAACATCCCTAAATGTGGAGCCCCGGTGTGTGTGTGTGGGGGGGGGGGGGCTAATGCCCTCCCACGCTGCCCCTGTTTCACTCAAGAATTGCCTAACACACTAAGAGCCCACGTGATGACCAACCTTTTGCAGCTTTACGAGGACTGTACTGTATGTTCATCTTCACACGTGACTTTTAAAGCAAAATTCAAACACGGCTTCCTGAAATTCTAGGAATTCCGTACAGGTCACGAACACGGACAGCGTGTGAGCAAACCCCATCTGCAGGGGTCCTAACTCCCCGCAGCCTCTCTCCTCCTAGCAGGAGCCAGAGACCGGCGGCACCAGCGTCACCGGGGTGCTGCTTAGGATGCAGGGTCTGGGGCCCTGCTGGCACCCGCTGAAATCTCAGGTGCGTTTGAACAAGGTGCCCCGCTGGCTCACGTGCACACTAAAGCCGGAAAACGCTGCTCTACTCTGGGATTCTGGAAATCTCACCAGCCTCTTCATCCCCAGGGACAAGCTTAGGGATATGGCAAGAACTGAGAGTTGAGCCCAGGAGTCAGCTGGCCTGAGTCTGAATCCCAACTCTGCTATCTGCCACCCGTATGGCTTGAGGCAAGCTACTCTCCTCAGGAGGTAGGACCTCCTAGGGAGGTCACACATATGCAAAGCCCTTTAAGCAAAGCGGGTAGCTAGCATACACGGAGCACTCACTGTCTACTGTTATTTGCTATTAAGCGGTTTGATAACAGCCTCTATGAATCAGCAGAGCAGCAGGGGTAGAAACTCCAATCTGGTTTTTGTTTTTGTTTTTTTTTTACCACACAGCCCAGGTTACACTGGCTCCAATCCTAGATGCACGTATCACTAGACCCACAAAATGCTGTGTCAATTTCTTATCCGGTTATTGGAACGTTAATTGAGGAGAGTTCATGTTCAACAAGAGGATTTCTGGCTTCTGATGAAGACCAGAAATGTCTGCTAATGCAGGGCCCCCATTTCACGGGGTGGGAGCCGAGTGGCTGCTGCCCCTGGGAAGAAGCTTCCATTTTCCTGCTCATCGCACACTCCACCACTCCCTACTGCCTCACACCCACGCTCTTCCCCTTTGTGTCCGAGCTCCGCCCCCGCAAGCACCCCAGCTGGCTCACAGCCACCCCCCCCACACGCGGCGCCTCCTCCACGCAGCACCCTCCCCCTGGGAAAGCCTGGCGAAGCAAAGCACATCCTCCTGCCACTGTCCCTTACCACGTCTGAAGGTCCCCGGGGTGTTAAGGCTGGTGCTGGGTCCTCGATGGGCCACGGGAGTGGACGGCACAGAGCCGGTGGCCTGCACAGCTATGTCTGTCCTGTCGGCCTCCACCACGCTGGGCATGGGCGTCCTGGGCTTCTCCTGCTTCTGCTGTACAGCCAGTTCCTGCCGCAGATCTGAGCCCGGACAAGGGTGCACGGTCAGCCCTCGCTTCAGGTGAGGGGGAGAGGGAGGGTCGACAGTGACACCGGTCAGGGCGAAGCAGCACCAGCATGAAAATGCACGGCGGAAACCCTCGGGGGAGTGACGCCCACAGGACCTTGCCAGCAGGCTTGTGAACTCCATGATTTTTAAGAAAAATGAAGAGGTTTAGGGGCGCCTGGCTGGCTCGGCCGGTGGAATGTGTGATTCTAATCTCGCAGTTGTACGTTCAGGCCCCACGTTGGACGTGGGGCCTACTTAAAAACAAAGACAAACCAAAAACAGAAAGGTTTAAGCATTTTGAAAAACAACGGCACTGAGAGACACACTAATGCTTTTCTTGTTTCAAAACATCTCCAGCGCCACAGGGAACAGAGAATGCTAAGTGAAAATACGCTGTCCCAGCCAATCCCCAAATGCACCTCCTCACTTATAATCCCTGTAACATGGGGGAGATCTTTTCCACCCGTTTTTCTCTGCATTTTCAGACAGTTTCTATATTATCTATTAAGCATGTGAGAGGAATAATTCTTATTAAGTATAAACAGCAGCACATTTACTGTTTATGACTTAACGTTCTTCAACAATAGATCTTAATGTAACTATATTCACAGCTATACCTTATGTGTTTTAACAACTGTTGAACAGTCCATAAAATAAAATGAATCTCTGTCACTGATTTAACTACTTCACAGCTACCTTTCAAACTTAAGGGTTTTTTGTTTGTAATCTCCCGTCTCCTGGCTCTACGTTAGAAACTAAATTCATGTTATGAACAATTAATTGAGATGTTCGAGAAGTTCTTCTGGACCCAGCTCTCCCTCTAGAACTGCAAACTTCCTCAGCGCAGAGGCTGATGGGAAGCCAGAGTCATAGGCCACATGCACTAGCTGCCACTGGGCCACAGCACCAACGGGCTCGCTAGCAAGTCCGTCAGCAAGATTCTTCTCCCCATGAAACTCTTACACTCTGGGGCACCCGGGCGGCTCCGTCGGTTAAGCGTCCGACTTCGGCTCAGCATGATCTCACGGTTCGTGGGTTCGATCCCCGTGCTGGGCTCTGTGCTGACAGCTCAGAGCCTGGAGCCTGCTTTGGATTCTGTGTCTCCCTCTCTCTCTGCCCCTCCGCCCCCACATGCTCTGTCTCTCTCTCAAAAATAAATAAAAACATTAAAAAAAAAAAACACCTCATATTCCTACTGAACCAAAAGCTAGCAGTGGTGCAAATACCCACAAGGGGTCTTCACAGCGTCAGTCATCTGGCAGTTCTCGTCATGGGGTGGGGACCAAGGCTAAAGCCTGCCCAGTGTGGTTCTCCACACTCCAAATAGATGACGGATTTCCAGGAAACACTGGGCAGTATTGCAGGAGAAGCTGTTCCCAGACAGGGAGAGGGGACAGCACCGGCGAGGGCACACAGAACAAAGCCAAGTCTTCCTGACCTCTGGCTTCATCTTTCAGTCGCTGAACAGATTCCAGAAGATTCTCCTTCTCATCAAGTTCACTCTCCAGGAAGGCATTTCTTTCAATGGCTTGATTCAAACGCTGCTCAAAGTCTTCCAGAGACATGATTGTGGCCCTGGTAAGAGAAAAGCAAAGCTGTCCCAGAGAGCACACAGTGGCATCCGTTTGGTGCCTACAGACCCGGGGCATGACAAAGGTCAGACACAGGGAGCATGAGTCCCACCCACAGGCACTGCCTGGACACCACAGACCTGAGCAAGCATCTTAACCTTCTGGGACCCAGGCCCTTCCTCCGCAGAGTGAGACTCATCCTAGCTCCTGAGGGACACAAAGCTGTCCTGAGGATTAAATAAGAAATGTCCATGGGCGTCTGGGTGGCTCAGTTGGTTAAGCGTCCAACTTCGGCTCATGTCATGATCCTGTGGTCTGTGAGTTCAAGTCCTGTGTTGCGCTCTGTGCTGACAGCTCAGAGGCTAGAACCTGCTTCAGATTCTGCGTCTCCCTCTCTCTCTCTGCCCCTCCCCTGCTCAAGGTCTGTCTCTCTCTCACTCAAAAATAAGCATTTAAAAAAAAAAAGAAATGTCCATATAACACTTAACAACAAGCCAGCGCCTTATTTAGGACAATGTATAGGGTTCAAATGCCAAGAGTAGCAAAGTCCATCTTCTCCTGGAGACTCACCATGCGAATCAGTATTCAGAATATCCTACTAAAACTACTGTTTTTAACGTTTTTTTAATTTTTTAATTTTTTGTTTTAAAGAGAGAGTGCAAGCAAGGGAAAGGGACAGAGTGAAAGAGAGAGAATCCCAAGCAGGGTCCGCGCTCAGCACAGAGCCCAACACAGGGCTCAACTCCATGACTCTGGAATTATCGCCTGAGCCAAAATCAAGAGCCACACGCTCAATCGACTGAGACACCCAGGCGCCCCGAGGTTTTTTATATATAAAACTTCAGAATTCGAGAACTGTATTCATTCTATAATAATGAATGGGGCTTCATCTGTACCTCATCTGATTTGAACAACCAAATACTCAGCATTTGGCCGAAATGTGAATTCAGTGCCTCTTTCATTAAAAAAAAAAATACATACATAAATAAATGTAAAAAGGAAAACACACACAGGCTAATTGCTTTATAAACCCTGGAGTGCAGCAGGCCCTTCTTCTGTGACTGATGAACTGGAATACGGAGAGATCAAATAACTTGACAGTAACCTAAACAACAGACAGAGCCGGAAAACAAGGGACAAATTCTAAATATTTTCTTTTTTTAAATGTTTATTTTTGAGAGAGAGACTGAAGGGGACGGAGCATGAGCAGAGGAAGGACAGAGAAAGAGAGAGAGAGAGAGAGAGAGAGAGAGAGAGAGAGAGAGAGAGAGAGAGAGAGAGAGAGAGAGAGAATGAATGAATCTGAAGCAGGCTCCGTCCAGGCTCTGAGCGGTCAGTACAGAGCCCGATGCGGGGCTCAACCTCTTGAACCGTGAGATCATGCCTGAGCCGAAGCCGAATGCTTCACTGACCTAGCCACCCAGGCACCCCTAAATATTTTCAATTCACATCACAAATATATTAAAAACTCTCCTAGAAATGAAAACCAACCAGCAACTCAAGTTAAAAAAAAAAAAGGCAAAGTTCACAGAAATAGAAATAAAAATAGTTCTTAAATATATGAAAAGGAACCGATGTCACGCATAATTCTGAAACATGTCCACTGGTCACTGACGAGCCTGGGAGAAATCGGAAGCTGGAAAACCACTCTGTCGGGGAAGCTGTGTGGAAAAGAGGGCTGGCGCACACCCTGTCGCTGGAGATGTGAAGTGAGACAGCTACAGAGAGAGCAAGTGGGCAGCAACTATCAGAATCACGTGCGCCTCTATCCCTTGACCCTGCAACGTCCCTTCTGGGGATCCAATTCTCCAGATAGACATCTGTGCGGGCAGTGTTGACCACTCATCGGACAGTGCTGATCACTGCACAGGGATGCAAATGTAGGAGCTGTCCATCCACAGGGCACTGGACAATTAAATTATTATGTATTCAGCAATACCAACCATACAATAGGATATTATGCACTTGGGGGGAAGAAAGAACAAAGAATGCTCTGTGTCCCGATACAGAAAGATCTCCAGGATCTACTGTTCTGTGAAAGAAGATGTACACCAGTGTGTATAGGATGCTGCCGGGGAGGAGGGCAGGGATAATACCAATTTCTAATTTGATTTGCCTGAATTTGCATAAGACACTCTACCCTTTGTATATTATTTTCAAGCCACGTGAATGTACTATCTTCACGGAAGACTGCTTACTGGTCCCAATCTTCCCTCCCTTCCTGCAGCCACATACTTGCCACGGGCTGTGAGTAGAATGTCCTTTTCCAGCTCTTGACTTGGGCCCACGTGACTGGCTTTGATCAAAGAAATATGGGTGAATTTTGCATCTTTGTGAGTTTTTTGCCTACAGCTCCAGTGATAGAAATCCACCACCACATGGGAGTTCCAAATTCTCTTCCCATATCTCTGGCTAGCCCCAGGACCACACATGTGCAGAGCAGACTTGAAGCAGCCGGCTCAGGCTGAAACAGTCCCTCCCACGGGGATGCTTGGGTGGCTTGGTCAGTGGAGCATCTCACTTTGCCTCAAGTCATGATTTCATGGTTCATGGGTTCAAGCCCCTCATCAGGCTCTCTGCTGTCTGCATAGAGCCTGCTTCAGATCCTCTTTCCCACCCCTCTCTCTGCCCCTCCCCTGCTCTCATGGGTGGTCTCGAAATAAATAAATAAGTAAATAAATAAATAAATAAATAAAATTAAAAAGAATAAAAACAGATTTCAGCTACTGGTCATAAGGGGGAAAGAGTGGAGTATTAGTCCAACCTAGTTAACAGACCAAAAAAGAAAAAAAGAAAAAAACCAAACACAGAACCCAGAGTTCCTGCAACACATCATCCATAATGACCAGATTTCAAAATTATTCAACATGTGAAGACCAAAAAAAAGACCCCAAACTCAGGAGAAAATGTAAGCAGTGGAAATCAGGAAATCAGCATTCAGGTAACATACATGTTAGAATTTGCAAAAAAAAAAAAAAAAAAAAACCCACAAAGACTTTAGCTATTGTAGCTATGCTCAAGGATATAAAGAGAAGCCACAGTAGAGAAATGGAAATTATTCTTTTTTTTTTTTTTAAAGGAAATTCTAGAACCAAAAATATAATCTATAAAAACACTACTGGAATTGGCTTATCAGTAGACTGGAGAGAAAGATGCAGTGAACTTGAAACTAAATCAATAGAAATTATCCAGTTTGAAGAACCAAAAGAAAAAATATTAGAGGAAACATAAAGAAACAAAGGACCAGAGCCTCAGAGACCTGTGTGCATGTATTATTGGGGTCCCAGGACAGAAGAAGAGAGAATGAATGGGCCAGCGCAAATCTTTGAGAAATCATGACCAAAGTTAAATTTGTCAAAAGAGAAACTTGCAGACTAAAGCAGCCCAGGATAAATACACAAAGGGGCGCCTGGCTGGCTCGGTCAAAGAACATCCAACTCCTGATCTCAGGCTCGTTGGTTGGGTATAGAGAATTACTTAAGAAAATTAAAAAAAAAATTCTGGTTAAATCCGACACTTAAAATTAAGATACATGCATATAAAACTGAGGCACATCATAATCAAACTGCTGCAAACAAAAAAATTAAGAGAAAAATCTGAGAGCAGCCAGGAAAAAAAACACATTATACACTTTGGAGTGACCACTCAAATGACCACTAACTTCTGACCTGAAGCAAGGAAAACAGAAGACAGTAGAAGAACCCAATGGAAGAAAATGTAAAAACAATTGTGTACATCCAGCGGACAGGACCTTCAAGAAAGAAGGCAGGGGAGCCTGGGGGACTCAGTCAGTTAAGCATCCGACTTCGGCTCAGGTCATGATCCCATGGTTCATGAATTCAAGCCCTGCTTGGGATTCTCTCTCCCTTTCTCTCTGCCCCTCCCCTACTCCCTATCTGTCTAAAATAAATAAGTAATCTTATAAAAAGAAAAAGAGAGGCAAGGCAAAAGAAATTTTGAGATAAACTAAAACAAGGAGACCTTATTGTCGGCGGATCCTTGCTATAAGAAATCCTAAGGAAAGTTCTTCAAGCAGAAGAGAAGGGATACCAGAGAAAAACCCAGATCCTCAGGAAGGAATAAACCCGAAATGGTATGTATGTGGGTAAATATAAAAGGCTATCTTTTTACTCTCTTAATTTCTTTAAAATATACTTGGCTTTTTAGGGGCGCCTGGGTGGCTCAGTTGGTTAAGCGTCCGACTTTGGCTCAGGTCCTATCTTGTGATCTTTGAGTTCAAGCCCTGCATCAGGCTCTGTGCCGACAGCTTTGAGCCTACAACCTGCTTCAGATTCTGTGTCTCCCTCTCTCTCTGCCCCTCCTCTGCTCATGCTCGCTTGCTCACTCTCTCTCTCTCTCTCTCTCTCTCTCTCAAAAATAAACAAACATTAAAATAATGTTTTTAAATAAAACACACTTGGGCTTTTAAAACAAAAATGATAGCCACGTACTGCAAAATCTACAGCATTTGTAGGCTCAGTAGTATTACAAGCAAAGCCTAAAATCTAAGGGTGATAAAAATCAAGCTGTAAGGTTGCAAGGCGGTTGCATTTACGTGAGTGCTTCAGTGACTACAGTGACATGAATGTCGTGGTCCTGCAGCAAGTGCCACAAAGTCATGCAGAGGTCTGTGAGGGGCAACGCAAAGCCCCCCCTTACCAAGAGTATGGGTCACTTGAACGTATATGCAATCTGCCCAAACTGATGGGAATTTAGGCTTACAATCTGTGCATGCCACGGCATACAGATTATCTCTCATTTTTAAAGTGTTCCCGTTAAAAAAAAGTGGGGGGCCTGGCACAGAGCAGTTATTCAATAAATGTTAGTCATTATTGGTAGCACTCTGCTCAACCACAGAATGTCAGTTTATGAAATACTGTTCTTTGGGGGTGCCCAGGTGGCTCAGTCGGCTAAGCGTCTGACTTCAGCTCGGGTCACGATCTCACGGTTCGTGCGTTTGAGCCCTGCAACGGGCATGGAGCCCCCTGAAGGATCTCCTGTCCCCCTCTGGCTACCCCTCCTCCGCTCACCCTCTCTCAAAAATAAACATTTACAAAGAAATACTGTTCTTTGAACATGCTTACCTCAGTGCGGTAATTGGTACATGTTTATCATTCTGCCTAGAATGTTCTCACGTCATACTCTACCCCCTGGTCTTAGCCTAACTGCCACTTCCATTGGGAAGCCTTGTCTAACATCCTTCACCAACGGCCAAACTTAGGTATCCGGTCACGTGCCCTCCTTGCACCCTGGACTTGCAGCACTAACTGCTGTAATTAAGTTGCACTTTTTTGTGCACTGTCCGTTTCCTAAAAGGTCCTGCTGGCTTGGCTTGGGGCATGGCTGAATCCTCCATACTCAATATGGTACTTGGTACCCAGGTGCTGGGAGGCAACGGCAGAGAGAGAAGACTCCCAGACCCGTTTTCTCCTTCCTGACATACCGTTTTGCTCTTTCCAAGTCGTCGTTTGCCTGCTCCAGCTCCCTGATGTATTTCTGAAGTTGATCCTTAATTGCTTTGGTCTGGGCGAGGTCATCCTCCAAGGCTGAGATCTGCCGGTAGCCTTCGGAGTGTTGCGTTTCAAACTTGTCCTGCAGGTCAGAGGAGACACGGAGTGTGTGGTTTAAGACTGCTGGTAAGCTATGTTTATCTCCCCTCCCTGGCAGTGCCTTAGAATACGGAGAATTACTGCTGGATTCTGCACACTCCTGTTGTAATGGGGGCTGTTGTTTTCATCTCGTGAGCATCCATCCATTCCTTCCCGTGGGCACAGCACAGCCCATCAGAGCCCTGATTCCTTTAAGGGATTTACCCCCCCCCCCAACCCTTAGTATAGGATCTTTATGGGAACAGTCTTCATATCACTCTAAGGAGGCTCCAGACATCCTCGCGGCCACCCACTACCGCCCAGGGTACAAGCCTAACCTTAGTCAGCAGAACCTTCTCTCCACAGACATAGACTCTGAAGCAAGGAAGGGCAGATGGTGAGAACAGGGGCCAGCACCCAGAGCTGTTAGGTACCACGTACTTCCTGCCTCCCAGCCCACGAGCACCTTGCACCCCACCCCCTCCCAAACTTGGTCCCTGCAGCCACAGGGTAAGAAGCCCCAACAATCTTCAAAGCGATCGTTTTGCTCAAGGCATCCACACAGCCACAGAAAACCACAGGAATGTCTCCAAGCATTGTCCACAGGGCCATACCAATCCACTCCATGTGACGTCCCCAGATTACATAGCAGGAATCACAATGGCTTTGGTTGCTGGTGCCTCGTAATAAGAGCAGAAAACCATGTACTTCATTTGATAACTGTTCTAACTTTGTGATCCAGGACACTCCCCCTGTAGTATGGGGGGGATTAGAAGGGATTTGGGGACCTTTCGGGGAAGAAGGGAAGGAAGGAAGGGAGGGAGGAAACGAAGGAAGGAAGGGAAGGAGGAAGCAAATAAAAAAAAAAAACCCTACAACCTGTTGCTAATCACCACAAGTAGCTTAGTGTGATTTGACCAAGGCTTTCCAAGGAAGGGGATAGTCAAATGACTTAATGACCTGTTGCTGTCCAATTGGCAAAAGCTAGCTAACATTCACTGCATGCTCACTGTGGGCCAGCCTATGGGCTCAGGACTGTGCTTATGTTGCCTCGCTAAATGTCATTTCAGAGATGTGAACGGAGGCTACTTCATTAGCCCAAAGTCAACTGGTAGCAAATGCCTGAGCCTAGATCCAATCTGATCCACTGGGGCTTGTGCTTTTCCTTTTTTTTTTTTTTTTAAATGTTTAATTATTTTTAAGCGAGAGAAAGAGACAGCATGAGCGGGTAGGACCTGAGAGAGAGAGAGAGAGAGAGAGAGAGAGAGAGAGAGAGAGAGAGAGAGAGAGAGAGGGAGTCAAAGAATCTGAAGCAAGCTCTAGGCTCTAGCTGTCAGCAAAGAGCCCAACATAGGGTTGAACTCACCAACTGCAAGATCACACCTAAGTCAAAGTCAGATGCTTAACCAACTGAGCCATCCAGGCAACCCAGGGCTTGTGTTTTAAAACAACTGTGCTAGGGGCACCTGGGTAGGTCAGTCGGTTGAGCATCCCACGTCAGCTCAGTCATCTCATGGTCCGTGGGTTCGAGCCCCGTGTCCAGCTCTGCGCTGACAGCTTGTATCCTGCTATGGATTCTGTGTCTTCCCCTCTCTCTCCCTCCCCTGCTCACACACTCTCTCAAGATAATAAACAATTTTTAAAAATTAAGAAAAAACAACTGTGCTCAAGTGCCCTCAACCATTTCATTACAGGTCACATGGGTACTGTCCACACATGCACGTACACACACAGGTACACACACACTCTGCTCTGGCTCCTCTCGCAAATGACCTTCCTTCACCAAACACCCTTACTGCCTTCCCTTCATCTACACACAGAAGAGAACACTTCCCAAAGGAAAGGCCCAAAGTCAAACCAGAAAGTCTGAACAGTCAAACCCTTCTTCTTCACTCAACGGAGTCAACAAAGGCGTTGCTAGAATGACATAAGGGTGCCTTGGCCACAGAGGCGTGGCGGGAGCCCTGTGAAAGGCGAGCTCCCACCGAACAAGCAGATTATTTACAGGGTAGGGGCAGGGAGAGCATTCCACATCCTCATGCTGTTCGGTCCCCTCTGATACTCTATTTCCTGGCCGGTCCCCTGTTTCCTGGCCGCAGCAGAGGAAGCATCCCCGCTCAGTCCAGGAGGGGCAGACCGAGCCCCGATGCCTCACACCCTTTCTTTGGGTGCATCTCCAAATAAACCAGGAAGGCGTGGGATCCTAGGTCATTAACCTCAATTCAAACACAGGTTCAAGAAAATGCGGTTAATGGGCTCCTCCACCAGCATTCAGATTCAAATGATATCCTTTGAACTTGGCGGACGTGAAAAGCTGTTGCTAAATGTTGCGCTTTCATTTGGGGCTAATTATTGGAAGCCGTCAGCTGATGGCAGGCATCAACAGATGCTCTGTTTGATCCCTTACAGGCCTTTTCATTCAACTTGTGATGAATAAGCCAGTTGGCAAGGACCTGACACAGCTGAATACATTCCCCTTAGGTGATGGACAAATATTTGCTGGTGGCAGTTATTTATTTATTTATTTCTTAAAGTAATCTCTACACCCAACGTGGGGTTCGAAGTCACAAGTCCAAGATCAAGAGTCACATGCTCAGGGTGCTTGGGGGCTCAGTCGGTTAAGCGTCTGACTCTTGGTTTCGGCGCCGGTTGTGATCTCATGGTTTTTGAGTTCAAGCCCCACATCGGGCTTTGTGCTGACAGTGCAGAGCCTGATTTCTCTCTTTCTCTCAAAAAAATAAACAAGAAAAAAAAAAAAAAGACTCACACGCTCTACCGACTGAGCCAACCAGGCGCCCCAAGGCAGGTATGCTTTCTTCCAAGCTCTATTTCTTCTCCTGCTCTATGCTCCGTGCCTCATGCACCTGTCATGTGGCTGTCATAAAAAGGTCTTCTGCAGGTTCAAGGGCTCAGTCCTGAAGCAATTACTTCACAGTTGCTCAGTGTTGGTCTGCCTTCGTGGAGGGCCTCATTCCCCCTCCCAACTATCATTTATATCGCTGCCTGATCTTCCTTCCACTTACCTTCCCATCCCTGGGCCCCCTTCAGGTTAAGAGCTATCATCTTCCTCAGTGCCCATGGCAGGGGCCAAATACTCATGCCTGTAGGGGTCAGGCTGTTATGAGTTGTGTGGACCAGGTGCAGGGATAAAGCAAGGGACACTCGTCCCTCAGTGTCAGAGGCAGAGGTGGGGGACAGTAGTGGGGACTGGTGACCACACCACCCCTACTGGCTTTTTGCTGGTGTGAAAGAATGCAGGCCTGGTATGGCTCGATCTGCGGATCCTCAAAGGAAGTCAGAAACCCAGACTTTTAGAGGAAGCTGCACAACCTTGAATACTGGTGTCAAATATTTAAAAACATGACAGATCTAAGTTTTACTATCAAAGGTATGAACTATAAACAAAACCTCAACCCTACTTAACAAGAGCACGCTGCAGCATTTACAGCGAAGTAAACAGATGTCTGTAAGTCACTTTTTTATGTTTTTATTTTTGAAAGAGAGAGAGTGAAAACGGGGGCGGGGGGAGGGGCAGAGAGAGAGAGAGAGGGAGATGCCGAATCTGAACCAGGCTCCGGGCTCTGAGCTGTCCCACCATGAGATCGTGACCTGAGCTGAAGTCAGACACTCAACAGACTGAGCCACCCAGGCGCCCCTGCAAGTCACTTTGAAATTCATCAGAAAAGTAGACTGATGGATGGATAGATAGGTAATATCAAATCACGTACAGCGAAGGTTACTGGTAGAGCCTAGGGGGTGGATACACCTACAGGTATGCACTGGAATTTCTTTCAGCCTGGCTGGGTGCTTGGAAGCTTTTGTAATATGTTGAATAAAAAACCATGGAAGGCTAAGCAAAACACATGCATGTGCCAGACGGATGTGTAGCAGGCCAGCTGGGGTCTGCAGTCCAGTATAAAAGCCTGCATTCTGGCGCTCAGCTTCTGAGAACTTGGGGGTCTTTCCTCCACCTCTGCCCACCCCTCACTCCCCAATCCATTTGTTGGCCCCCCTTTCTCCTGTGCACTAATAAAGCCAGGACTCCCAGGTCTGCATGACATCCGTTCTTGTCAGTGTCTGTGGAACGTCCAGAGACACTCATTAACCCCCACTGTCCCAATCTGCTGGCCACACCCACACCCCCTCTCTCACCTTCAAACTCAGCTCAGATCCCTCCCCGCACCTCTGTGACGCTGTCTCCATCGCATACAGACTTTTCTCTCTGAAGGCTCTCTCGGTCAGTACTGTGTAACCGACCATCTTTGCCCTAAGTGCTCTGTGGGGTTAGCTTTGTCTTCCCCACAAAGCTTCCAGAAGGCTAGAACAGCTCTCCTTCCTCTATCCACACCTCCCCTGGCAGCTCACCAAAATTTACATGGGGAGCTTTAAAAAAACAAACAAACAAAAAAAAACATGGGGCACCTGAGTGGCTCAGTCGGTTAAGCATCTGACTTGGGCTCAGATCATGATCTCACGGTTCGTGGGTTCGAGCCCCACGTCGTGCTCTGTGCTGACAGCTAGCTCAGAGCCTGGAGCAGGTCTTCAGATTGTTTCTCCCTCTCTCTTTGACCCTCTCCTGCTCATGCAGTCTCTCTCTCTCTCTCTCTCTCAAAAATAAATAAAACATTTAAAAAAATTTAAAAAAGACATGCAGACATGCCTGTGTACCCAGTCACAGACTGACTGAGACCAGGAGCCTCATGGCGGGGGGGGGGGGGGGGGGGGGGGGGGGGGGGGGG